>CM031598.1:7547014-7549514 GCA_018398815.1 Conus ventricosus
CATGGTCGGAGGTGAAGTAGACCAGCGTGTTGTCCGCCATCCCCAACCGCTCCAGCATGTCCATCACCTGACCCGTCCCCCAGTCCATCTCCTCCACAGCATCTCCGTACGGTCCGTGCCGCGAGCGACCTTTGAACTCAGGGCCGGTGTCCAGGGCCGTGTGCACGTGCAACCAGGAAAGCAGGAGAAGAAAAGGGGCGTGGTCCGCGTGACGAGCCTGCAGGAAGCGTTCACTCTCTGTCACCAGTTTCCGGGTCACAGTGGAAAGATCAATGGGCTGCTCCACCAGATCGTAGTTCCTATGGGGGAAAGATACATACAATAAAAAGAAATTAGTTTTCAAAGTGAGGGGACTACGGGCGGAAATTGAAAGAAAGTTAAAAGATTTACTGTTCTGCTGAACGAAAGAGACAAAGTACAAGACAAAACATGATGCGTCTCCACTTGGTCTTCTTCAGGCAACACAAACAACATTCAAGATAACGAAAAAAACGAAGAACGAACAATCACCTCCTCAAAGTGGACGCCAAACGGAGGTGGAATGACCAGTCACTTAGCTCCTCAAAGTGGACGCCAAACGGAGGTGGAATGACCAGTCACTTACCTCCTCAAAGTGGACGCCAAACGGAGGTGGAATGACCAGTCACTTACCTCCTCAAAGTGGACGCCAAACGGAGGTGGAATGACCAGTCACTTACCTCCTCAAAGTGGACGCCAAACGGAGGTGGAATGACCAGTCACTTACCTCCTCAAACTGGATGCCAAACAGAGGTGGAATGACGTCACTTACCTCCTCAAACTGGGCGCCAAACAGAGGTGGAATGACGTCACTTACCTCCTCAAACTGGAGCCAAACAGAGGTGGAATGACGTCACTTACCTCCTCAAACTGGACGCCAAACAGAGGTGGAATGACGTCACTACCTCCTCAAACTGGATGCCAAACAGAGGTGGAATGACGTCACTTACCATCCTCAAACTGGATGCCAAACAGAGGTGGAATGACGTCACTACCCTCAAACTGGATGCCAAACAGAGGTGGAATGACGTCACTTACTCCTCAAAACTGGATGCCAAACAGAGGTGGAATGACGTCACTTACTCCTCAAACTGGATGCCAAACAGAGGTGGAATGACGTCACTTACCCCCTCAAACTGAGAGCCAAACAGAGGTGGAATGAGTCCACAAATGTGACTGATCCAAAACTGGATGCCAACAGAGGTGAATGGACGTCAATTACCTCCTCAAACTGGATGCCAACAGAGGTGAATGAAGCATAAAAATGAGCAAAATGAAATGATGCCACAAGAAGTGAATGATGCCACAAGAAGTGAATGATGCCACAAGAAGTGAATGATGCCACAAGAAGTGAATGATGCCACAAGAAGTGAATGATGCCACAAGAAGTGAATGATGCCACAGAGAAGTGAAAGAATGATGATGCCACAAGAAGTGAATGTATGCCACAAGAAGTGAATTATGCCACAAGAAGTGAATTATGGTTGATCTCGAAACAGTTGCAAAGAGTTTGCAGGATGTAGCGAACAATTCACCCTTCTCTGCTATTTCAGTAAAGGAGAGTATAAAAACAAAATAAAGAGGAGGTGTAAACACTTCTTCTCGTATTCAGCTTCATTCGTGATCCACTTCATCGTCATCACAGACAAATTTAACCTTATCTCCAGGGGCTGGAGATCGAAAGGGAATACTTTCTCACCATGTTCAGCATTCTTCCTGCAGCAGAAATAGTACCGTTCCGTGACTGGTAGATGATATGGCCGACATTATCACTCTCATGACTGCCAGATTCTGGCGCAGTATGGTAGATGATATGGTCGGCATTATCACTGTCATGACTGCCAGATTCTGGCGCAGTATAGTAGATGATATGGTCGGCATTATCACTGCCCTGACTGCCAGATTCTGGCGCAGTATGGTAGATGATATGGTCGGCATTATCACCGTCATCACTGCCAGATTCTGGCGCAGTATGTAGATGATATGGTCGGCATTATCACTGTCAGGACTGCCAGATTCTGGCGCAGTATGGTAGATGATAAGGCCGGCATTATCACTGTCCCTGACTGCCAGATTCTGGCGAGTATGGTAGATGATATGGTCGCATTATCACTGTCAGACTCCAGATTCTGGCGCAGTATGGTAGATGATATGGTCGGCATTATCACTGCCCTGACTGCCAGATTCTGGCGCAGTATGGTAGATGATATGGTCGGCATTATCACTGTCAGGACTACCAGATCCTGGCGCAGTATGTAGATGATATGGTCGGCATTATCACTGTCATGACTCCAGATTCTGGCGAATGGTAGATGATATGGTCGGCATTATCACTGTCATGACTACCAGATTCTGGCGAGATGGTAGATGATATGGTCGGCATTATCACGTCAGGACTCCAGATTCTGGCGCAGTATGGTAGATATGGTCGGCATTATCACTGTCAGGACTGCCAGATTCTGGCGCAGTATGGTAGATGATA
>CM031598.1:7559514-7578079 GCA_018398815.1 Conus ventricosus
GATAAAATCAGTTCCAACATGACTCCAGCAAATGGAGAGAAGAGTAATGGTGCTACAAATTGCGCACGAACGTTCCTGTTACAGACGGGGAGTTTCTAACACAGCTCTCTCATGCGGGAAGGAAACCAGGTAATAGCTCTCTCATGCGGGAATAAAACCAGGTATAAGCTCTCTCATGCGAGAAGGAAACCAGGTATAAGCTCTCTCATGCGGGAAGGAAACCAGGTATAAGCTCTCTCATGCGGGAAGGAAACCAGTATAAGCTCTCTCATGCGGGAATGAAACCAGGTATAAGCTCTCTCATGCGTGAATGAAACCAGGTATAAGCTCTCTCATGCGGGAATGAAACCAGGTATAAGCTCTCTCAATGCAGGAATGAAACCAGGTATAAGCTCTATCATGCGGAATAAAACCAGGTATAAGCTCTCTCGTGCGGGAAGGAAACCAGGTATTAGCTCTCTCATGCGGGAATGAAACCAAGCATAAGCTCTCTCATTCGGGAATGAAACCAGGTATACGCTCTCTCATACGGGAAGGAAATTAGGGCAGGTATAAGCTCTCTCATGCGCGAATGAAACCAGGTATAAGCTATCCCATGCGGGAATGAAAACCAGGTATAAGCTCTCTCATGCGGAAATTAAACCAGGTATAAGCTCTCTCATGCGGGAATGAAACCAGGTATAAGCTCTCTCATGCGGAAATGAAACCAGGTATAAGCTCTCTCATGCGTGAATGAAACCAGGTATAAGCCTCTCATGCGGGAAGGAATCCAGATATAAGCCCCTCTCATGCGAAAATGAAACCGGGTATAAGCTCTCTTATGCGGGAATAAAATGAAGCATAAGCTCTCTCAAGCGTGAATGAAACCAGGTATAAGCTCTCTCATGCGTGAATGAAACCAGGTATAATCTCTCTCATGCGTGAATGAAACCAGGTATAAGCTCTCTCATGCGGGAATAAAACCAGGTATAAGCTCTCTTATGCGGGAATGAAACCAGGTAAAAGCTCTCTCATGCGTGAATGAAACCGGGTATAAGCTCTCTCATGCGGGAATAAAACCAGTATACGCTCTCTCATTCGAGAATGAAACCAGGTATATGCACTCTCATGCGGGAAGCAAACCAGGTATAAGCTCTCTCATGTGGGAATGAAACCAGGTATTAGCTCTCTCATGCGGGAAGGAAACCAGGTATAAGCTCTCTTATGCGGGAATGAAACCAGGTATAAGCTCTCTTATGCGGGAATGAAACCAGGTATAAGCTCTCTCATGCGTGAATGAAACCAGGTATAAGCTCTCTCATGCGGGAATAAAACCAAGTATACGCTCTCTCATTCGAGAATGAAACCAGGTATACGCTCTCTCATGCGGGAAGGAAACCAGGTATAAGCTCTCAGAGAACAGGAAAAGGCGGATTCTGGCTCATCCGCTCTCAACCAGTTTTGAGCGGATGACGCCAGAATCCGCCTTTTCCTGTTCTCTGACAAGTAAGACTTCAACAACGAATTAAAAATGATAATCTATCACACATTTTCTTTCAATAACCAAAAAATAACGATTTTTTTACAAACATACATACTGTGTAGGATTATCCGTTGTCAATACTAATTTACTAAACTTTTCAGATTTTAGTTTTTGCTTAATCCTATGTTTTTTCCTGATCATTTTAATAAAAAATGCAAAACTCTTCGCATCTGGCCGCATTACTGATCACCTCTGGATCTCACTTGAGACCCCATGGCGCCCTAGGGCCCCAAGCCAGACCCAGAGGGCCACATATAACACGGCCAGATGTGAAGGGTTTTGAGAATATCCCTCCAACAGTAGTATACTTTCAGACTTGGTTGCCTGCTCGCTATTTTCTAATTTGGGGCAATTCCCTCACCCCCTTTTTAGTGACTCTTCCAGATTTGGGTTTACGGGCGTTCATAGCCGCGCCAATGACCCACACACATACAAACACGAAATTGGTTTATGGGCGTTCATAGCCACGCCAGTGACCAAACACGAAATGGGAAGAGATCACTTGAGGGCAGGAAAAAGGGCCAAATTTAGACTTTTGCAATACCATGACAAACAAGAATATAAAACTACCGCAGGCATATTCTCAACGTTATTTATTTTAAGATTTATATATATACCTGACACACAGAAAGCTTTTAAATTCTATGGTGTCTAGTTGCCTAGTGTAAAGTTGTTTTTTATTTTTGTAAAACAAAATTAAAAGCTAATTAACAAAGTGCATCTTACCTTACTTTTTAGTCACTACTTTTAATAAAATTTATTTTAAATACTTTATTAGATTGAATATAAAATGCTGCTTTTAATACATAAAATGTGAAAATATTACTTGAGGGCGGGGAGGGCCAAATTTAATTGTGGAAACTCCGCAGGCATATTCTTAGGGGCTAAATTTAGGGGGCTATGTAATTTTGTGTAATTTGACACGGGCTGATTTGCGTTGGCTGGTCGCCTACTAGTAAAGTCAGGAATAGAGTTTTAGAACTTACCGCCAATGACATTGACAAACAAGCACAAGACAAGACACGATGCATTTCAACCACTTGGGTCTTCATCAGGGCAAAAAATAAATCACATTTAACATGTGGGACAGTACAAACTACGAAAAACAAAAAAGGGAATGAAAAATGACTTATCCGTATTCTTCATGAAGGCGGAAATGACTGAGGCCAGGGGATTATGGGAGAGGAAACAGAGGGGGGGGGGGGGGGGGGGGGGTGGGGGGGGGGGGGGGGGGTTGCGTCAGGGAGTGTGTGTGTGTGTGATATGATAGGGTTGTGTGTCTAGTTTATTAGGATGGTATGATATCTTTGTGATGGTTGTGGTAATGGTGGAAATAGATAATGATGAAAAAAAAAAAAAAAAAAAAAAAAAAAAAAAAAAGGGAGAGAAGAAAGGTGTGTGTGTGTGTGGGGGATTTAAGGGGAAGGATCAAAACAAAATTAAGATTAGATAGATGGAGGGTTGCTGTAACTACTGTATGAAGTGAGTGAAGAGGATGTGGTGGTGGTGTATGTAAGTGTGTGTGTATGTGTGTGGGGTATGTGTGTGTGTTGGTAGGGGATATTGCCAACTGATGTGGAAGAGTGGTATGGTGTGTTGGTTATTGTTGGATATTGATGCCTTGGGGGTGTAGTGTGCCCAGTTTGGAAATGAGATGGGATTCTTGAGTTGTGCGTTCAAAGCTGTCACTCTGTGACTGCCAGAGTGCCATAACTTGACATGGTCGATGTTGTGTTGGGTGTGGTTGAAGTGTAGGGCGACGGGTTTGGGTCGGTGGTGCGGATATCAGCCAGATGTTCAGCGATGCGTGTTTCAAGTGTGCGTGACGTTTCCCTATGTAGATCTGCCACCCCAGTGGCAGTGGATGGCATATATAATGTTGCGGCTCTGACATGAAAATGTGCGTTTGACTGTGAAGGGAGTTTTTGGGGCCCTGAAGATGGTGTCTGGTTTGGTGAGGGGGCAGATTTTGCAGTTGGGTTTGGAGCAGGGGTGAGTACCTGGTGGTGTAGCTGTGGTTCTGTTCAAACTGGATCGCACGAGGAGGTCTTTGAGGTTTTTGTCACGTTTGAATGTGATCATGGGTTTGGTATGGAAGGCGGGTTTGTGGTTATGTAAATGTGCCAATTGGATTTGAGGATCCTACAGATGGGGAGGGTGTGCGGGTGGTAGAGGAGGTAGGCTGTGGGTCTGTCCGTCTTGGTTGGATGCTGGGTGTCCAGAGCAGATGTTCTGGATACAGCTATGGTGGTATCCAGAACATCTGCTCTGGACACCCAGCATCCAACCAAGACGGACAGACCCACAGCCTACCTCCTCTACCACCCGCACACCCTCCCCATCTGTAGGATCCTCAAATCCAATTGGCACATTATACATAACCACAAACCCGCCTTCCATACCAAACCCATGATCACATTCAAACGTGACAAAAACCTCAAAGACCTCCTCGTGCGATCCAGTTTGAACAGAACCACAGCTACACCACCAGGTACTCACCCCTGCTCCAAACCCAACTGCAAAATCTGCCCCTCACCAAACCAGACACCATCTTACAGGGCCCCAAAAACTCCTTCACAGTCAAACGCACATTTTCATGTCAGAGCCGCAACATTATATATGCCATCCACTGCCAGCTGTGTGGCAAGATCTACATAGGGGAAACGTCACGCACACTTGAAACACGCATCGCTGAACATCTGGCTGATATCCGCCACCACCGACCCAAACCCGTCGCCCTACACTTCAACCACACCCAACACAACATCGACCATGTCAAAGTTATGGCACTCTGGCAGTCACAGAGTGACAGCTTTGAACGCACAACTCAAGAATCCCATCTCATTTCCAAACTGGGCACACTACACCCCCAAGGCATCAATATCCAACAATAACCAAACACACATACCCACCTCTTCCACATCAGTTGGCAATATCCCCTACCAACACACACACATACACACACACATACACACACACTTACATACACCACCACCACATCCTCTTCACTCACTTCATACAGTAGTTACAGCAACCCTCCATCTATCTAATCTTAATTTTGTTTTGATCCTTCCCCTTAAATCCCCCCACACACACACACACCTTTCTTCTCTCCCTTTTTTTTTTTTTTTTTTTTTTTTTTTTTTTTCATCATTATCTATCCACCATTACCACAACCATCACAAAGATATCATACCATCCTAATAAACTAGACACACAACCCTATCATATCACACACACACACCTCCCCTGACGCAACCCCCCCCCCCCCCCCCCCCCCCCCGCCCCCCCTCTGTTTCCTCTCCCATAATCCCCCTGGCCTCATGTCATTTCCGCCTTCATGAAGAATTACGGATAAGTCATTTTTCATTCCCCTTTTTTGTTTTTCGTAGTTTGTACTGTCCCACATGTTAAATGTGATTTATTTTTTCGCCTGATGAAGACCCAAGTGGTTGAAATGCATCGTGTCTTGTCTTGTGCTTTTTTGTCAATGTCATTCGGTAATTCTAAAACTCTTTTCCCTATCTTGCTTCGTTCGCCGCCTCATCACTCCTTTTTGAAATTTTACTAGTAAAGTGCAAATGCGCCCCCCCAACCTGCAATTTGTAAGCTGAAATTAAAGGGTTCACAAAAAGGGAAGCATGAAGGAAAAAGAATGTAAAATGGATTGTTTTTTTTATTTTACGTTTTACAAGCCGCCATGGGTTCTTTTCAAGTCGCCAATTTTTTTCTAAGTTCTTAATCAAGTAACCTCTAAGTTCTAATCAAGTCACCCCAAGTTTTTAATTAAAGTTTACTCAAGTTCCCCCAATTCTTACTAAAGTCAATCAAGTTTTTAAATCAAGTTTTTGTCAATCACCTCAAGTTTCCCAAGTCACCTCAAGACTGAAATTTTAAGTCACCTTAAGTACAACTAATTTCTTATTCAATTATTTTATAAACAAAAAAAAACAATACAACTATGTTTTTGTTTTAAATAGTAATTTAAAATATGTAACCCACCTCAAAAAAGGGGTCATCTTAGATTCTTCTCATGTTTTTGGCGGAAAAACGGTCAGCTAAATCTAATAAGTTTACATTTAAAACCCTTAAAATTACAATTTGGTCAAAATGTCTTTTTTTGCTCCATGCTTTTTTTTGGGCCCCCATATTTCAAATTTTATCCGTTGCTTTTTTAAAAAAAAAAAAATTAAAAAAGCAGAAAGGAAAAAAATGACTTTTTTGTTTTTCGGCACTTTTTTGTTTGGCTTTAATTTTTATGGTTCTTTTTTTGACGGGCTTCGTTTCCCCTTTTGTTTTTTTTTCTAAAACCCCCCCAGCGGGGGGCCCCCTCCTTTTGCTTTCCCCAAAAGCTTGGGGGGCGGGGCGGGGGCTTTTGGGGGGGGCGGGCTGGCGGGGGCCTGCTGGCTTTGGGCGGGGTTATGTTTTCATTTGATTAATTCGTAACATTGATTTTTTTTTTGTTTGTTCCACTCTGCTAATCGTTTTCCTGCTTCAAACACGCCCGGGAGCTTTGGCTTTTCTGCCTTTTTCTCTACCTATTCAGTTTTTTCTGATTCTCTGTTTTCTGGCTCGGTTTTTTTTTAAGGAAACAAAATCTAAATATTAAAAGTAATTAACCCAAATCTGTTTGAAACTTAATTTTCTTTGCTGTTCCACTTGCTAATTTTTTTCCTGTTTTAACACACCCAGCTTTTCACGCACTTTCTCCCCCTGTTCATGTTTTCTGTTTTTGCTGATTTCTGGTTTGGTCATTTTTGGGGAAACAAATCATAATTAAAAAGAATTAATCCCCAATCACCACAAAAAATTTCCAAATCTGTAATACAATCACACCCTAGAACTCTAATTCTTTTTTAAAACTGGATCCTGCGTAAATCATACAAAAAGCTTGTTCAAATCAAAGCGCAAATCAAACTAACAGTTTAGTGTACAACAAGAACCGTTTCCCTACATTTTTTTACCTTTCTTGACCCCATTGCGCTTCATACCTGTTAGAAACTTTACAATGTCTTTGGCGACTTTTGGTTTTGTTTTTGTTCTATCGAATTCATTTCCGGGGTACTGTTTTTTTTTTCCGCATGCGCCAAAGAAAACCCCTTTTTCCTTTTCATAAAGCTTTGGTCAAAAAAATTTTGACCCTTTTGAGTCAAATTAAAGGTTTAAAAAATGTCCCCTGTTCACTTTTAATTTAAATTTTTTATTTTTAAAATGCAAAAAAAAACTTTTTAAACCCGGAACCACGCTGGAAATTGGGGGCCCAAATTAAATACACTCTTGTAAAAGTGTTAAAAAAAAACCAGCAATTTGGGAAAAACTAGTTTGGTTGGGAGAAATTTTTTGGGGGGGGTTTTTTAGAAGGGGGGGGGGGGGGGGGGGGGGGGGTTTATGTTGTTAGTGGGTTGGGAAATGCGCTGCTTTTAGGGGAAGTAATTACGCTTTAGTAAACAGGGGAAAAGGCGAAGAAAAAACATAACAAAGCTGGACAACTAGCCGCAGCACAAACACTATGAAAAGCAAGAATTGAGCTTTAGATTTTATTAACGCAAACAAAAAAAAGGGGGACATGCAGCTTACACATTTAAAATTTGATAAAGCATAAAAAATTTCTAGTAACGGCAAAACCAATCGGTTCCCCCCCCAAAAAATTCACGACTTTTATAAACCATCAAAAAAACAAAAGATGAAAGAAATATTGTTTATTGCCTTTGGCATGCCCGTTGTGCATTTTTTTGCACATAAAAGGGCTGAAAAAAAAAATGAACAAAATCTATTATTCGCCAAAAGGAATTGGAAGAATAACAGCAATAAAAAAGCTAAGAAAGCAGCAGGAGTCAGGAACAAACAGAAAAGGGAATGGTTATCTAAACAAGGCATTTGGAAATTTTTTTACCTGCGCCTAACGAAACAGAGCCCACACTTTGGAATACAACGCCAAAACACACCCATCAAATGGATCTCTATATTTACCCCAATACATTAGACGAAAAAGATTTAAGTACGCACTCACAGTCATTGACGTAGTTTTCAGAATACAAAGTCGGAACCTTAAACAAAAAAGAGTGCTCTGCTTTTGCTGTTGCTAACAACTGATATATCAACGGGCCCGTTAATTATCCCGATGATTAAAGTTGATAGGGAAAAGAATTTAAAGGCCGGTGAATAAATTTATTGTTAAAACAAGAGTTACCAAAAAAAGGGATTCCGGGAGTTCATAATCACAGGCTTTGGTTGAAAAACTTTAAAAAAACTTATCGAAAGCTTTTTTCCTACCAATCAAAGAGCTGATTGACAATTCTCGCAACACAAGGGGTTAGAAGACTCCCCTCAGTTTTGCGCGCAATAAAATGAAAAATTTAAAAATTAACAGGTCAAAACCAGTACAACAATAAAAAAACAAACAAAAATGTTGTTGAAGAACTCCGTACACCCAAAAACAACCATTGGTTTAAAAGTGGGTACCTTTTATTCCGGGGAGAAGCAGAAGGGACACTCGCACAGGCAACCGACCCAGTTTGGAGTGTTGCCCCTAGAAAAAAAAGGGAATTGTAAAGAGAATCACCCTGGTTTTATTTACGAAAACTGACCAAAAAAACCAACCAGCTCCTCAAAGACTTTTGTGAAGGAGGAACGCAGAAAAATTCCACAACACATTTCCGTTTTAATTAATTTACGTAAAAAATTTTTGATTGAAATGGAAGCTCAAAGGAAGCGCAGAAGATACAAAAGATAATGAAAAGCCTTAAAATTTGATGCGGGAATCATATAAATAATTTTGCGTTAAAGAAAAAAATTAAAGGATTCATCGGCAAGGGGCAATGCCCCAGATCACCTACCCCAAAAAACCCCCCTTTTTGTTTTTCGGATAAAGAATTCTTGAAATGAAAAAAAAATTCAAGCGCACCAAAAAGGAAAAATTTTGTCTAATTGATATTGATAGATTGAGCTTAAAAATTGGGGAAACATTATGATTGAGGAAAAATTAAAGAAGATATAAAATTTTATCCGTTCCCAATGGCCCCGATTGCATATGAAAACTGGGGTTAACAAATACTATTTTGTTTTTGTTCTATCTAATGATTTTTCTTTTTTAAAAACATTTTTTTTGATCTCATGAAAATTAATCGCATTTTTACTTTCATATGAAAATATTTTTATTGAACAATGTTTCTTGTATTGTCATGCATATTTTTGACTGCACAACACTGCGAGAATTCCCCCTTTGCTTTTTAATGTTTTCTCCTGGCTCAAAATACGTACATTTTCGATTTTTAAAAATAAATTTTCACCCCCCAGATAATTCATCCTTCTCTTTCCAAAAACCTTCTTTAGTAATTAATGAAAAAGGCAAATCTTTAATAACAGATGTTCGTACCATCCTGCATGCCCTTTAGCTACTCTTTTCCAGTCTTTATAGACGTCTTCATAGGATTTTTTTAACAAAACTGTTTATCTGTGTAAAGCACTCGGGACTCGGGATACAGGGGCTTAAAGTAGTCATAAAGAATTTCTAAACATCAAAAGTTTGATTTCAAAAACAGAAAACCCCAAAAAAAAACGGGTTTGCCCAATTTTGACTTTTTTTTTTTTCATCATTAACCAAAAAGCTGATTAAAAATCTTCTGAAGTCCTAAAATTTGGTTTAGAAGCCCTTAATTGCCATTCTCTCTGGTGACCAATCGACATTTTTACCTTGTGGGGATTCCCATAGTTTTTCCAAACGCTGTTGTTCATCACTTAAAAAAGTCTTTTTTCTAAAGCATCTGTGGATTTAGTTTAGATCATGTTCTTCATGATGTATGGTTTCATGAACTTTTCTTGATCAAAAGAAATTATACATAACAGCGTAAATTTCAACCATTCTTAAAAAAAATTTTAGAATCTGTAATGACGACAAATTTTTTGCCGCGAAGATTAGCAAAATTTTAGGGGTTCTTTTTTTTGCCATCTTTAGATTTTCTGCTGCAACGGATGTCATTATGCAGGTCAGGAGTTCGTGAAGAATTCTAAGTCAACTTCAAAATGTACCAGCTGTTGACCCGCGTAAAACTGCTAAACCCACTTTAATGCTTTTTTGAATTTATTTGTCCCGCCACCTTGTACATTTTAAATTGCGAAAGGGAAGCGACGCCATTGCCCAACCATACAGATTGTTTGCATCTAAATACATGAGATAGTTAACCTTTTACTTGGATCTAGTCGTCCCAAGTTTTTTGTTTTTGCTTACAGTAAGGTGCGACCCCATACAAATTTCCCCACGCAACCCTTTTTCAACATCTGAACTTTGGAGGTTAACAATAAATCAATCTTTACTCCAGTAAACTTTAAGAAAGCGTCCCAGCTCATCCCGGGCGCAAAAATATAATGCGCGGATCCGGCTGAAATTTTTCATGCAGGTCTTTCTGAATTTTAAAAGACGCCGCCAACAAACATACACTGCCACAGTATGAATCAGATAGTTCCCTTGTTTTACACTTAAAACTTCTCCACCATTTTGACATGCGGAAATGGGATCACTGATTCCTTTTCCTCTAAGACTAAACAAACGCAACTTTAGGGGGAAGTGTCTTCGCAAACCCCCCCCAACTGTTCATGTTTTCATGGGGTAAACACCCTTTCTAAGAGTTTTTTGGGTCAAAATATTCTTCATTATTGGCAGGATTTAAGGACAAGCAGTACCTAATGATCCCACATTGCTGCATAGAGTCATAAAAAGACTGTTATTAAAGTGAAACACATGTATTTTTCTGATACTGTGCAAGCATTTCCCTAAAGGCGTCGGTTACTGCTTGCATTAAAGGGTGAGAGTCGTAACCCGAAAGTTGGGAAAGAATATAGGCACTTCCGCCCTTTTGGTTCAAACTTTAGTTGAAGTTTGCATTTAGGGGGGCTGCCCTCTAACTTTCCACTAATGGATCAGGGTCTTTTACTGTCGATTTTTGCTTCTTCGGTTAGACATTGTTCAAAACCAAAATCCAACAGTGATGGCTAAGTCATCTTTCTCGTTTTCCCGGGCGTCTTATGATTTCAGATAATTAGTTTTAGAACAGGCATTAGCACTTCCTGCAGCGGTTTAAGAAGTTTTCTGCAGCTTAGGCCCTCATACAATTCTGGCGTTGAATGAGCGCCACCGACCGACAAAAATGAAGGAAAAATGAAAAAATCGGTGTTACTCACTATGCTTTTTTTAGGAAGCCCTCGGGGGGTTGGCCCTTCATAAAAAACAATGAGTGATTCAAAGTCTCGTAAAAAACATAGGGGCTCTTTTTGCATCCGTTTCCAGTTTTTTAAACTAATTTACTGCCTTCGGGGGGCGTATTAGTTCTGTTTTACAGCAACGGGGCCATACAATTTTTTCTATTTTCGCTTCGGCTGGAACAAGGGAATTCTTGTTAAACATTTCTGCAGAATTCTTGTTTATTTTTATGTTTTGAAGAAGCCGCTTAGTCACCCATTGTGCTATCAATGTGTAATGGGGGTACCCCGCTGGTGAAAACTCATAGTAAGTCCACAAATTTTTTGTCTGGCTCGCCAAAAGTTGGCTGTTCTTGGACACTCTGATGGGCTTAGATTTTTTCCTCATCCCATGGAGAATTTAAAATTATTGGGGTTTTTTTTTTTCCCTTTAAACTGTTAATTTTTATCTACACAACAAAGGATATTCCCTTTAAGTTAAGATCATTTTATGTAAGCTGATAGTTGATACCTCTCGCGTTTTTGCCGCATAAGCAGCCTGCAAGAACCACCCCATGAAACATTTGTTGTCTGATTTTTGTAGTTTAGAACGCTCTTTTCGCTACCAATGCTGGGGGGACGGGAAAGTAAGCCTTTCCTACAATCGCGCATACTTACCTGTTTTTTAAACTGATCTCTAAGACTTCACCCTCTACCAAACCCAAACCCTCATTTTGGGGCCTTCCGGCCACATCAAATGGGGTAAGCATTTTTCCTTTTCCCCCAGGTGTTAATCTTTTGAAAAGATAGTCTGTTGTTTAGTCGAGACCCAGACTTCTAGATTTTTTTCATTTTTGTTACATAGTCGATTAAAAAAGCAACATACTTTTAACTGGCGGTCTATTGTTAGTTTACCCCGGAATTAGAAATCAGCCAACACTTGCCCGTACGTTTGTTGGGTCAATCTTTTAATCAAAATCTTCATGCCTTGATAAATCTTTTCCTTTCGCATTGCTTCAAACAATTCGTCGGGCCTTCATTTTATTTTTTCCCTGCTGAGTTTTTTTCTAACTCAAAAAATTTTTTTAAATTAAAAAAATACAAGACCCAGGTCTCTTTACAAATCAATATCGACGGTCTTTTGTTTGGACCAAAAACAAAGATAAACACCCTTTGGCGTTGTTAATGGAGCTGTTTTAGAAAGAGTTAATGTTTTGTCTACTTTTTTAAACACCTTTTTTTTTCTGATGGTGCTGGCTGTTGGAAAAAGTTGTCCCGCCTTTCTTTGAAGATCAAACTTTTGTCTTTTGTGTCAACAAAAACAGCGTAACGATAAATTCTTTATCCGTGATTTTGAGTCAATTACGTTTTTATTTTCAGTTTTAAGGGAAAAAGTTTCTGTTTTTAGTTGAACCATAGCTGTGGCTTTTTGGGGTTTTTTTTTTAATTTTTTTGCTAGCACACCTACAGCAATGAACACAGGCCAAGACTAAAGACAAAACCCCCTAAGGTAAACTGCGGTGGCCCCAGCCCGTTTCAAGAGACCAACACCTTCCTGCTGAAGGCACTTTAGTCGAGCCCTATTAACATAATAACAGCTTAAAGGGAGCAGAATCCTTCGTTTGGCTTTTCGTATTTTGAAAGGGCTTGCTCTAGTATTTGCCCATTTGTGTAATTTTTGTTAATCAAGGTTTTTATGCAGGGTTTCACTATCCCTTCTTCCGGACTAGACCTTTTGGATAAAACCCAAAAAACAGCTTTTTTTAAAAAAAAAAAATAATTTAGTATTGATACTTTTAAACTGTTATCTTTAATTTCAGCGCGCATCATATATTAAAAAAAAAATATACATTAAGTGGTTTTTCGACCTCTTTTTCTTTTTTCAATTTTAATGTTTTTTTGTCCACAGTTTTTCCCGCTTCCATGTAACTGTTTTCCTCCGTTTTCCTAGATCAATCCCATAAACCGTATTTCGTTGTTAAATAATGCAATTAAAACGGAAGATGTAGACTTTTTGACCAAGGGCAACGGTTTGATTTTTCCCACCCTCCCCCTCCAAACATTTTCTTATTTCATCAAAAGTTTAAAAGGTTTAAGCCCGCTTTTGCGTAGATTGTTAGACTACCCTCAATTGTACACACTTTCGTTATTTTAGGGTTAACAAAATTTTCAGTTTTCTTTTAATGGTTTTTTCATCTCGCACAAACAATAAATACCTTTAAGCGATCTTGCGTGGGACTAAAACTAAAAATTTATATAGTGTCTGCCTCTTTTTTTGAAAATTAGAAAAAAATTACTCTTTTGAAAATATTGCTAATTTTTTCTTTTATTGTTTCTCGATCACCTCGCAAGTTAGGGGTTTCTAAAAACGTCAAACTCTAACGAGATGTCAGAAAAGCGTACTTTGCTTCGTGCTGTAGATTAAACATGTTTGTATCATTTAAAAGTTAGTTCAAAACAATCGTCTTTTAATGCCCTTGAAAGTAAGACAGCCTTTTAACAAATCAAAATCTAAGGGAGAAAAAGCGATTACATCGCATAACTACAGCTACATACCTTTTTTCCCTCTTTAGCTCTTCAGCGCCTTTCTATTTTTAGTGCATCTTCTTTTCGATTTCCTTTAAAAACCCAAAATCCCCTTCGTTCCCCCGTTACCCAAAAACGAATGGGTTAAAAAAATTTTGCTTAGAAAGAAAAATTTCTTTTCCCTCAAATTTTATAGAAATTTTCTAAAAGATTGCCCGCCCAATTTTTGGACAACTGTCCGTTTGGGGCGTTTCGATGCGAGTTCTATTTTTTAAGTAAGTTTTTCCCGGCCCGGCACAATCACTTTACCGTCCTAGGTCTGGAAATTTTCAGTAAGAATTGATCTGCACAATGTGGATGGATTTTTTGGAACAGTAATATTCCCCTTATTTCCCTTCACGCCAAGGTTTTTTTCAGTCTTTTATGCGGATCAAGAATCGAGCCCTATGCTTGTGACATTTTTTTTAAAAAAAAAATAAAAAGTTAATTATTTTTAAAAAAATGGCAGCATTTAAGGTGAAGAAGATTTTGATGTTTTAGTCCTGGAGACGACATGATGAAATGACTCCTTTTTACAACACGCTCGGGTCTATTGCAGATGTTAGTGAAGGGCAGCAAAGGCGTGAATTAACAAAAGTAAGGTCGATCATTTTCCAAATTTTTAAAACAGAACCTCCCGAAACTAATACCCTGATGATTTTTTTGTAAAAGATGACCATTTGTATGAAAAAAAAGCAAAAAAAAACTTTTTTCAGCTTACACATAAACGAACTCACAAAGTTTGTAGGCATGGGGACAACAAAAAAACCCTTCAGGTGGGAAATTCGAAAACTCTGGCTTACTAACCAGAATTAAATAAGGAGGCAGTTCCAAAATTCAAAACACACTACGGAAATCCCAACAGAAACCAAATACAAAGCAGGGAAATTGAAGATTTTAAATCAAACAGCAGTCAAAGTAACAAATCTAAAGAGAACAGCATTTCAAAATAAAATGATCCGCCGCGCTCCGCGAAATATAGAGGGGGCTATAAAGAATTAAAACCCTTGACGACTTAAAACCTTCAAGGGGGAAAATTAAAAAAACAATTTTGCAAAACGACTGAACTAAATGAGCATATAGAAAAAGAAGAAAAAAAACTCGCTGAGGCTAACGAGGGGCCCAAATTTGGAATTATATTAAAGAAAGAATAATCCAAAAAAAAAAGATTTAAAAAGTAAGATCAGCCAAAAGTAGAAAACCTTTCTACTAACCGAGAAGATTTTGAACTCGTGAGCAGAATAAAAAACTACCCAAAAAATTTTATATGAAGACACAACGCTAGCAAACGAAAACAACGCTGTTTAGAGAGCAAAAGGGGGCACATTTCAAACGTTATAACACCTTAGGGTTTGCAATAAATACCAGTTGGGATTTCGGGGGCGGTGGTCAAAGTCCGTGCCCCCCCGCCACTCCTCCATCGCCCCCTTAAAATCATGGGAAAAAAAAAAGCTTGATCCTTGCGGTTTATTAAAAAAATTAGCCAGTAAAAGCCATGGACGCTTTGCCGGTATATTTGGGGGTATTGTTTGCTGGCTTTTTTCTACGCAAGCAAAATATTGGGTTTATGGGCCCGGGACTTATGGACATAGTTCTCTTTGTCGGTTTAAATTTTGTAAAATAAAGACCGGTAACCTAAGCAAGTTAATCCAAAAACAAGGCTGTCTTTTTCATATTCATGGTCATTATTTTTTTTTTCTTCTTCAACGGTCTTCGGGCTTTGGCTGCGGGGGTTGATGACTTATTCTTGGGGGGTCGACTGTTTGTTTACTGCTTGCATATTACTGGCTCAGAATTATGGTTTTTTCCGACCTTCTGTTCATTGCCTGCCACAAGGATTTTTTTATTGTTTTATTTTAATTGTACCTATCTGGATCTGAGGTCAGAAGCAGCAGCCCAAAAAAAAAATGCCAAAGCAAAATCTACTTTGATCTTCGTATTGTAAAACATTTTTGGGGGGGGGGGACCTTTTAAAAATTAAGGCAATCAACTGTAGAATTTAAAACATCCTCTAAATTTGTAAGTATTGTTTTTGGCGCAAAACCTAGAAGATCATTTTTTTCCCACCGTTGTCTTTCAAAACCAGCAAACACCAACGAAAATACGAAAGAACGTTTATTCGTTTTATTCCGCTTTTGGGTTTGGCCCCTTTAAAGTGTCTAAGATAAATGTTTTTCCAGCGTTTTTTGCTCTTTCCCATGGGCCCAGGGGAACACCTGTGCCTGAAAGAAAGATGTGTAAGGGGGATTCCCTCATAGTTTACTTTTTTGTGCACGCCCCAAAAAATGGGGTGCTTAAGCCATGATTAAGGTCCAACTTTTGTCTAAAGTCTTTCCCTTTAAAATTTAAAATTTAAATCTTTTCAGATCCTTCAAAAGCCTTCTTTTCATTTGGGTTTCTGTGGTTAAACGGTTTGCATTTGGAAAGGCGCTTTCAGTCATCAAATACGTCGAAGGGGTAAAAAAATGAAATCAAACCGACCCACCAAAGGAAACAGGGTGATTTAAAGATCAGCATACAACTCCCAAAACCCGTTTATGCACAAAACAAGCAAAATTTAACGGTCGAAAAAACTGCATCGGATACAAACCAACTTTTTCGATGTAGTCTTTCTTTAAAAGAGGGTTAATATCTGTTTAAGGTACTCACCTTTTCTTGAAAGGTGTCGACGATCACAGAAATGTCGGGGTTCGTTGTTTTTTATTTTAAGATTTTAGTGCGGGGCCCCAAAAGAATATTTTTGCATCAGTAATTTAAATGCGCCTTTTTTTTTTCGTTTAAAAAAAGTTTTTTTAACAATAACAACTCAAACCGCCTTTGTTTTTAAACATGCATTGTAACAATTGCGGAACAGAATGGTTGCGCTTTATGAAATATTTTACAAAATTGTATGGTTTTTAATATAAGTGAATCAAGAAGAAAATAAGATTCTAAAAGTTTTGGGAAAAGGGCCAAAGTTACCAGTTAACAATACCTTATGGTTTTTAGGGGTTTTCTCACTAAAAAAACAATGATAACTTCGACATTACTCCAAACTTAACAATGCAAATCAAAAACAATGTTAACATTTAAACCTGAAGAAGAAGCAGGTTACTATTTTGATAAAGAGCAGCTAAAAATTAGGCTTGCAGCTGACAACAAAGATTTAGATTTCCCAACGAAACACTTTGAGGGGGGAAAAACCGCTCGATCTGCATTACATCATTTCTCCCCATGGGGCATTTGGGCGACTGAGCAAAGATGAAAACTTATATATGGAAGGCCCCAGCGTTTTAAAGCTCTTCCCCCGGGAAAGCTGCATATTTTCGATTATGAAATTATACAATTCCCTAATTTTCTTTAAAAGATAGTTTTTTGGGGGTCGGATCATTTAATATAAAAATCGCAGACAAAAACAGGAAAGTCCCTGAAAAGGATAACCTGCACATTTTTGGAAGTAAAATAATATTGTACAAAAAAATTTGCGGGGGCCAGAAGAAACGGAGTTACATTAGCCCAAGGGGTTAACCTTAGAATTAAAAAACCTTTCGCGTTGCGACTTTGAACAGAACGGTGAGATAGCGCTTGTAGGTTTTTTAGTACACTAAAGATGGTGATTTTAAAAAGCAAAGGCTTAGCGACAACAAAAAATTTTCCCAAAAAGAACAACAGCAAGTAGAAGCAAAAAATGCTGCCAGTAGAATATAAAATAGTTCGAAAACCTGACAGCAAAGGGCACTTAGAACCCTATTAGAAGGAAATAAAATTTGAATTCATAAGCCCATTTACATTTTTTAGCCGTAAAAAAAAGTTTTCAGAAAGCATTAAAACTCGGGCCCCTTTCATGTAAGTCTTATCCCGGGCACAAAGCGGAAAAGATTGAAATAACCCTTGGGAAAAAAAATACATCCCCAAAAAAGAAAAGGGTTTTAAAAAAAGCTTCTACAAAAACGCCCCAAGCAAAAATTGAGACACGTTCACAATGATATTTGAAATTTCTGTCTTTAAAGATGGGGAGAGGGAGGGGGTTGGGGGCGTTAGTGACCCCTTAAAAAGGGAAATTTAATATTAGCTGGCAAAATTTAGACGTTAAACCCCTTAATTACCATCGTCGTTCTTCACAAGGGTGGGGATTTAAGATCAAAAAACCAAGCAAAAAATAAATGTTGACTTAAATAGAAAAAACTACAGAACTGAATTGGATTAATCTTCACATTTGGGCCCATGGGGTTTTTAAATTATACTGAACGGTTTTGACGGAGAGATGAAAAAATAAAAACTGATTAGTTTAAATTCTTTTTAAAAAACTAGGGCAAACACCTAAGAATCAATGCGGAGTAAACTTTATGATAAAAACCCCTCATTGCTCATTGATTTGGGGGGGGCGGGTTGGGGGAAAAACAATATTTGTCCTCGACCTATTCAAACTTTTATCGTTATAATTTTGATTTATTGTGATTTTCTTCCAACATTTAAAAAGGAACAAAGCATACATAAGAAGGTTTATAGGGACAGACGATACTATATTTTGTTAATCCTACAATAAACTAAGTGAGTGTTTAGAATACTTTTATAAAAGTTTGAAGGAACGCAGACCCTTTTATTAAGATGACTGTTCAGCCGAAAAAGATTAGTTAAAAAGGAAACACTTTGTCAAAACTGGGTTTCAGCGGGAAAACAGATGGGATAATGGTGGATTTTTTGTCAAAATATAACCGTTTAAAAGACTTTAGAGAAAAAAGACCGTATTTTTATTCACATGAAAGACAAAGTCCATTTGAAGAATGTAAAACGTGAAAATGAGTTATTGAAAAAAGATCAAGAAAAACATAGGATTTTAAACAAAAAATAAAAAATGAAAAGTTTGTAAAAAAGTATTTCAACGGATTTTCCTCACTATGTATTTGTAAAAAATCGTTATTTTTTTTGGTTTTTGAAGAAAATGTGATAGATTATCATTTTTAATTCGTTGTTGAAGTCTTACTTGTCAGAGAACAGGAAAAGGCGGATTCTGGCGTCATCCGCTCAAAACTGGTTGAGAGCGGATGAGCCAGAATCCGCCTTTTCCTGTTCTCTCTCTCTCATGCGGGAATGAAACCAGGTATTAGCTCTCTCATGCGGGAAGGAAACCAGGTATAAGCTCTCTTATGCGGGAATGAAACCAGTATAAGCTCTCTCATTCGAGAATGAAACCAGGTATAAGCTCTCTCATGCGGGAATGAAACCAGGTGTCCCTGGATTTATTTCTCCACTATGTCAACCAGATACCCTCCTCCACTCCACTCCCCAACACCCATGTAATAACATGCACACGTCAGCTGTCAC
>CM031598.1:7591289-7627110 GCA_018398815.1 Conus ventricosus
ACCGTCGTTTTACTGCTTATTTTCTTCTTCTTCTTCTTCTGCGTACACAGATACTCCTGCGGACACTCCCTATATAGACAGGCAAGTATTAATCCCATCTGTCCAACAAAGGGACTGGAGTTTTGTGTGCATGACCGTTTTTTATCCCGCCATTAAGGCAGTCATACTCTATCTTCGGGGAAGGTGCATACTACGTGTAACGTGTCATCCATACTGGCCTTCCTCTTCCGAAAGTTGGTGATGGGATATTACGTGTGTGGGAGATGTTATTCGTGCGTTCAGACACGGAACCTCGGTTTAGAGTCTCATTCAAAGGACTGTATGGGAAATGGAGTCAGAACCAATGTGAACTTCGAGGGAAAAATCCCCCTGTACCGAAACGGCTCGGCGGAGATTCGAACCCGCAACCCTTGTATTACGAGTCCGGCGCTCTAGCAACTGAGCTATTCCCCCCCCCCCCCCCCCCCCCCCCCCCCCCCCCCCCCCCCCCCCCCCCCCCCCCATTGCTTAGTATCAAAGATGTTTCCATGGCATTTACACTCACATTATTGCTTATTGTACGGCTGTGAATTCGTCACTGGGCTTTCCAAACCGCTGTGCACTTGCGCAAACGCTTGCCAACCCAATCTCACTATTCATTTCAAAACAGATCAATGGCGATGAAGAGGATGCTACAAAACTCACGTCCTGGTCTGAGACTGCATGACAGAGCCGTGCCCCAGACCTCACTCCATAATGCATCTCCCTGTCAACCAGGCCCCAGATCTCACAGACACCTGCAGCACTGGTCAGGAGAGAGGAGAAACACTCTCAGCGACGCATCTGTTCAGTTGGGTGACACTCGACTGTGTGTGTCCAGCCTTTTGATTTGCGCCACAGCCCACTCAGCTCCAGTAAGGCACCCACAAATCCCACTGATACATGCTTCTGGTGCGACAATAGCCAACAACTTAAAACTTTCTTACAAATACACGCTTCTGGCGCCACAAGAACCAACAACTTAAACTTTCTTACAAATACATGCTTCTGGTGGACAACAACCAAAACTTGATCATCCAACGAATACATTCTTCTGGTGGGACAACAACGAACAACTTAATAATTCTACAAATACATGCATTTGGTGGGACAAGAACCCACAAGTTAACCATCATACAAATACATGTCCTTGATGGGGCAAGAACCAACAACTAAACCGTACGCACTTACATGCTTCTGGTAGGGCAAGAACCCACAACTTAACCAGCATACACATACATGCATTTGGTGGGACAAGAACCACAACTTAACCAGCATACACATACATGCATTTGGTGGGACAAGAACCCACAACTTAACCAGCATACACATACATGCATTTGGTGGGACAAGAACCCACAACTTAACCAGCATACACATACATGCATTTGGTGGGACAAGAACCCACAACTTAACCAGCATACACATACATGCATTTGGTGTGGACAAGAACCCACAACTTAACCAGCATACACATACATGCATTTGGTGGGACAAGAACCTACAACTTAAAAAAATTCACCAGCATACAAAATTTGCTTCTGGTGCGACAAAAACTAACCACTTAAACCAGCATACAAATACATGCTTCTGTGCGACAACAGCCCACAACTTAACCAGCATACTAATAGTCATGTCTCTTGTGGAACAAGAACCTACAACTTCTGTGCGACAACAACCCACAACTTAACCAGCATACCAATAGTCATGTCTCTAGTGGAACAAAAACCTACAACTTAACCAACATACAAATATACATGTCTCTGGTGGAACAAGAACCCACAACATAAAAGAAAAATTAACCGCATACAAAATTTTGCTTCTGGTGCGACAAAAACCAACCACTTACACCAGCATACAAATACATG
The DNA here is from genome assembly GCA_018398815.1 of Conus ventricosus. Classification (NCBI taxonomy): domain Eukaryota; kingdom Metazoa; phylum Mollusca; class Gastropoda; order Neogastropoda; family Conidae; genus Conus; species Conus ventricosus. The sequence continues at coordinate 7,593,176 of CM031598.1, forward strand.
CTTCTGTGTGATAAGAACCCACAACTTAACCAGCATACAAATAGTCATGTCCCTAGTGGAACAAGAACCTACAACTTAAACCAGCATACAAGTACAGTCATGTCTCTAGTGGAACAAAAACCTACAACTTAACCAGCATACAAATACATGCTTCTGGTGGGATAAGAACGCACAATTTAAACCAGCATACAAATACATGCTTCTGGTGGGGCAAGAACCAACAACTTAAACCAACATACAAATACATGCTTCCGGTGCGACAAGAACCCACAATTTAAACCAGCATACAAATACATGCTTCTGGTGGGGCAAGAACCCACAGTTTAAACCAGCATACAAATACATGCTTCTGGTGGGACAAGAACCAAAACCCTAACCAGCATACAAAAACATTCTTCTAATGAGACAAGAACCCAAATGTTTATCAGTATAGTGCCCACGCCTCTGACCACGGCAGCAAAATGGCTGGTACCCTTATTACTACACCAGACGATTATCTCTGTGCAATTTCCACGGGTATACGTCAGATGACTGGATGGGTCTTAATTCTGTGTGATGATTGATATCTCTTTTTTTTCATCTAATGTCGCCGCACAGGTAGCCATACTTTGCCTGTGGATGGTTGCACAATCAGTGGCAACTTCTGAACGACGGCTCCCAGAAAGTTTGAATCATTGGGTCCATTGCGGAATGGAGGAAGTTGAGTCTGTTGGCGGGAGATCTATTACAATCACAGACAACAATTGGGTCCATTGCAGAATGGAGGAAGTTGAGTCTGTTGGAGAGGATCTATTACAATCGCAGACAACAATTGGGTCCATTGCAGAACGGAGGAAGTTGAGTCTGTTGGAGGGAGATCTGTTACAATCACAGACAACAATTGGGTCCATTGCAGAATGGAGGAAGTTGAGTCTGTTGGAGGGAGATCTGTTACAATCACAGACAACAATTGGGTCCATTGCAGAATGGGGAAGTTGAGTCTGTTGGAGGGAGATCTGTTACAATCACAGACAACAACTATATATGTATGTATTGAATTATAAACAAAGCTTGCTCTTATGTCTTAGATTGAAGAAATAGGGGGAGATACGCATTCATACCTGCAGTGGCAGATGATTCTGCCTAACTAACAGTATGTGCTTGAGTGGGTCGATGGGGAAAAATAAAATAAATGCTTCTCAAAATGAGCCTTCAGCAAGCTTACATTCTCCAAGGGGGAGAGACATCCTCCAATAGGGAGGGAAACCCACCAACATCCAACTCCTGGTCATATACCGACATTTCGAAACTTGGTGGTCTCCCCTCAGTGACCGCGGAAAGTGGCAATTCGACTCCTCTGCCCCCTCAGCCCCAAGAAGAACGCAATTCCAGAAAAGGCTGGTGTGCAATACCGTAGTATGTTTGTTGAGTTTTCAAAAAACCAACCAAAGGTGCCATCTAAGAAGCAAAAGAAAATCATGAAAGAGCAAAACAAGCAACATTTTCTTGTGAAAAGTAGAAAATATAAAAAGATATCCTCTAAGACACAAGTGCTGAGGGCCAGTTCTTGGAATGAATCCGCAAGGGACTAAAATACAACAAACTGTTAGTTAGGCAGAATCATCTGCCACTGCAGGTATGAATGCGTATCTCCCCCTATTTCTTCAATCTAAGACATAAGAGCAAGCTTTGTTTATAATTCAATATTTCTTGCAGTCATTGCAACACCAAGCTGCTCTGTAAGTTGCTGGAACGGTGCTCGGTACTTATCCTTGGAATTTATTAGTTTGTTGTATATATGTATGTATATATATGTATATATATATATTAATGTAGTTAAAATACCCAAATGATTTTCATAGTGCTCGACCCTTGGGGAGCAACATTTGTTAAAATAGGTTTTTAAAAACAGAATCTACACATTTGTTTCGAGCGCGTTGCGCTGTCATCAGGATCCTGATGACAGCGCAACGCGCTCGAAACAAATTTGTAGATTCTGTTTTTAAAAACCTATTTTAACAAATATATATATATATATATATATATATATATATATATATATATATATATATATATATATATATATATATATATATATATGTATATGTATATATATATATGTATATATTGAATTATAAAGAAATATTGAATTATAAAGAAAGCTTGCTCTTATGTCTTAGATTGAAGAAATAGGGGTAGATACGCATTCATATCTGCAGTGGTAGATGATTCTGCCTAACTAACAGTATGTGCTTGTGTGGGTGAATGGGGAAAAATAAAATAAATGCTTCTCAAAATGAGCCTTCAGCAAGCTTATATTCTCCAAGGGGGAGACATCCTCCAATAGGGAGGGAAACTCACTAACATATAACTCCTGGTCATATACCGATATTTCGAAACTTGGTGGTTTCTCCTCAGTGACGCGGAAAGTGGTAATTTGACACCTCTGCCTTTTCAGTTTTAAAATATAATTCAGTTTTTTAAATATACTATATTTAAAATGCCTAAAACAATTTTATACAGTGCTCAACCCCTTGGGAGCAACATCAGTAAAAACAAGTATTAAAAGGAGTGCTAAAATTATCTACAAATTTGTTTCAAGTGGCTTGGCTATCGTCAGGATAGCCAAGCCGCTTGAAACAAATTTGTAGATAATTTTAGCACTCCTTTTAATACTTGTTTTTAATATATATATATATATATACAAAACAAATGTCTCAAATGTGACAGTCTATATCAGGAGATCAATCTAGAATAGACACAGACAAATAACCTTCCAGTCTTTAAAACCGAAAGAGTCTATTGGGAAGTCAGTTTTCTATGGACACAGACAACGCAATCTTTCAGGATGTCAATCTAGTGTAGACACTGACAACGCAAACACCTTTCAGGACATCAATCTAGTATAGACACAGACAAAACAATCTTCCAGGATGTCAATTTAGTGTAGACAGAAAAAAAACACTAATCCAATCTTTAAAGAGAAGGTGTCTGTTCGGGTCCGTCTTGTCAAGACACAGACAAAACGATGTTTCAGGGGCTAGTTTAGTATATATAGACACAGAGAATCTTCAGAGAGGTCAATCTAGTATGAACACAGACAAAACAATTTTAGGAGGTCAACCTTGCATAGTCACTGACAAAACAATATGTCAGGTCAGTCTAGCATAGTCACTGACAAAACAAACGTTCAGGTCAATCTAGCATAGTCATGGACAAAACAAGCTTCAAGGTCAATCCAGCATAGTTACAGCCGAAACAATCTTTTAGCAGGTCAATCTAGCATAGTCATAGACAAAACAATCTTTCAGGAGACCAGACTAGCTAGCATAGACAGCATAGTTACAGACAAAACAATCTTTTAGCAGGTCACTCTAGCATTGTTACAGACAAAACGATCCTTTAGCAGGTCAACCTAGCATAGTCATAGACAAAACAATCTTTCAGGAGACCAGACTAGCATAGAGACAGAAAAAAAAAAAAAAACAATCCTCCGGTCTTAAAAGGCGGGAAATCTATTGGGAAAACACTCTAGTCTAGACAAAGACAAAAACAACCTTCCAGTCTTTATAGAGAAAAGTTTACTGGGATATGTTTCTTGCCAAAAACACAAACAAAACAGTCTCCCAGTCTTAAGAAGTGGGGAGTCTAGTCTAGACAAAGACAAAACACCTTCCAGTCTTTCAAGAGAAGAAGTCCTCTGGGACGTACTCCTAGCAAAGACACAGACGAAACAATCTTCCAGGTTTTAAAGAGAAGTCTGTTTGGGCGTCATATTAGCATAGCCACAGAGGAAACAACCTTGCAGGTGGTCAGTCACCCCAGACCAGACACAGACCTCACTCTTGGAACGCCCCTCTGAACGTCTCATCCTGACAGACACATGCAGGGAAGCGACAGCAGGGCTGTTTCCAGGGCCGCCACAGCATTCTCCACCAGGTGAACTGAGAGGGGGCCTCCTGCACGCTGTCCTGGTGCTGCTTCAGACCCTGCACCATGCAGACACCACCTGCGCATGGTCTTCAGCACGGAGAGGTGTGTGGGCTGTGGGGTCAGAGGTCAGCTCGTACAGCCTGGGCGGGTCCAGATGGACAGCCATGTTACAGGTCTCAAAAAAGCTCTTCATCCCAGTACCGGGTTCCCGGAACATCAGCTTCCAGATCTGGCTGCCTGAAAGGAAGAATGCAACTGCGCGTCAGACCCACAACTTATTCCAGGCGATTGTCTGTACAGCACCATCAGACTGTAGAGAAATGTTAACAGGCGATTGTCTGTGCAGCACCATCAGACTGTAGATAAATGTTCACTGGACTGACGACTGAGCGGAATAGCTATGTCTCTCTTTGTTATCCTTTAGGTTCATATCTGTTCGCGTTAAGCTAGTGACCTTTCCTCTCTTTGATTCCCCTCATACATGCGGTCACTCACCTGTCAAAGAGACCTCACAACATGTCACGTTGCCTGCAGTCACTACCCTGTTGACATGACTTCACCATAGGTCACGTCGCCTGCAGTCATGCCTCTGTCCACCTGACTTCACCATACGTCACGTCGCCTGCAGTCATGCCTCTGTCCACCTGACTTCACCATAGGTAACGTCGTCTGCAGTCATGCCTCTGTCCACCTGACTTCACCATAGGTCACGTTGCCTGCAGTCATTGCTTTGTCTATCTGACTTCACCATAGGTCACGTTGCCTGCAGCCATGCCTCTGCCCACCTGACTTCACCATAGGTCACGTTGTCTGCAGTCATTGACTTCATCATAGGTCACTGTTGCCTGCAGTCATGCCTCTGTCCACCTGACTTCACCATAGGTCACGTCGCCTGCAGTCATTGCCTTGTCTATCTGACTTCACCATAGGTCACGTCGCCTGCAGTCATTGCTCTGTCTATCTGACTTCACCATAGGTCACGTCGCCTGCAGTCATGCCTCTGTCCACCTGACTTCGCCATAGGTCACGTCGCCTGCAGTCATTGCTTTGTCTATCTGACTTCACCATAGGTCACGTCGCCTGCAGTCATTGCTTTGTCTATCTGACTTCACCATAGGTCACGTCGCCTGCAGTCATGCCTCTGTCGATCTGACTTCACCATAGATCCGTCGCCTGCAGTCATTGCTCTGTCTATCTGACTTCACCGGCATAGGTCACGTCGCCTCCAGTCATTGCTTTGTCTATCTGACTTCACCATAGGTCACGTTGTCTGCAGTCATGCCTCTGTCCACCTGACTTCACCATAGGTCACGTTGCCTGCAGTCATTGCTCTGTCTATCCGACTTCACCATAGGTCACGTCGCCTGCAGTCATGCCTCTGTCCACCTGACTTCACCATAGGTCACGTCGCCTGCAGTCATTGCTTTGTCTCTCTGACTTCACCATAGGTCACGTCGCCTGCAGTCATTGCTTTGTCTATCTGACTTCACCATAGGTCACGTCGCCTGCAGTCATTGCTTTGTCTATCTGACTTCACCATAGGTCACGTCGCCTGCAGTCATTGCTTTGTCTATCTGACTTCACCATAGGTCACGTCGCCTGCAGTCATTGCTTTGTCTATCTGACTTCACCATAGGTCACGTCGCCTGCAGTCATTGCTTTGTCTATCTGACTTCACCATAGGTCACGTCGCCTGCAGTCATTGCTTTGTCTCTCTGACTTCACCATAGGTCACGTCGCCTGCAGTCATTGCTTTGTCTATCTGACTTCACCATAGGTCACGTCGCCTGCAGTCATTGCTCTGTCGATCTGACTTCACCATAGATCCGTCGCCTGCAGTCATTGCTCTGTCTATCTGACTTCACCGGCATAGGTCACGTCGCCTCCAGTCATTGCTTTGTCTATCTGACTTCACCATAGGTCACGTTGTCTGCAGTCATGCCTCTGTCCACCTGACTTCACCATAGGTCACGTTGCCTGCAGTCATTGCTCTGTCTATCCGACTTCACCATAGGTCACGTCGCCTGCAGTCATGCCTCTGTCCACCTGACTTCACCATAGGTCACGTCGCCTGCAGTCATTGCTTTGTCTCTCTGACTTCACCATAGGTCACGTCGCCTGCAGTCATTGCTTTGTCTATCTGACTTCACCATAGGTCACGTCGCCTGCAGTCATTGCTTTGTCTATCTGACTTCACCATAGGTCACGTCGCCTGCAGTCATTGCTTTGTCTATCTGACTTCACCATAGGTCACGTCGCCTGCAGTCATTGCTTTGTCTATCTGACTTCACCATAGGTCACGTCGCCTGCAGTCATTGCTTTGTCTATCTGACTTCACCATAGGTCACGTCGCCTGCAGTCATTGCTTTGTCTCTCTGACTTCACCATAGGTCACGTCGCCTGCAGTCATTGCTTTGTCTATCTGACTTCACCATAGGTCACGTCGCCTGCAGTCATTGCTTTGTCTATCTGACTTCACCATAGGTCACGTCGCCTGCAGTCATTGCTCTGTCGATCTGACTTCACCATAGGTCACGTCGCCTGCAGTCATTGCTCTGTCGATCTGACTTCACCACAGGTCACGTCGCCTGCAGTCATTGCTTTGTCTATCTGACTTCACCATAGGTCACGTCGCCTGCAGTCATTGCTTTGTCTATCTGACTTCACCATAGGTCACGTCGCCTGCAGTCATTGCTCTGTCGATCTGACTTCACCATTGGTCACGTCGCCTGCAGTCATTGCCTTGTCTATCTGACTTCACCATAGGTCACGTCGCCTGCAGTCATTGCTTTGTCTATCTGACTTCACCATAGTTCACGTCGCCTGCAGTCATGCCTCTGTCCACCTGACTTCACCATAGGTCACGTCGCCTGCAGTCACTGCTTTGTCTATCTGACTTCACCATAGGTCACGTCGCCTGCAGTCATTGCTTTGTCTATCTGACTTCACCATAGGTCACGTCGCCTGCAGTCATTGCTTTGTCTATCTGACTTCACCATAGGTCACGTCGCCTGCAGTCATTGCTTTGTCTATCCGACTTCACCATAGTTCACGTCGCCTGCAGTCATGCCTCTGTCCACCTGACTTCACCATAGGTCACGTCGCCTGCAGTCACTGCTTTGTCTATCTGACTTCACCATAGGTCACGTCGCCTGCAGTCATTGCTTTGTCTATCTGACTTCACCATAGGTCACGTCGCCTGCAGTCATTGCTTTGTCTATCTGACTTCACCATAGGTCACGTCGCCTGCAGACATGTCTCTGTCCACCTGACGTCACCACTGGTCACGTTGTCTGCAGTCATTGCTTTGTCTATCTGACTTCACCATAGGTCACGTTGTCTGCAGTAATTGCCTTGTCTATCTGACTTCACCGTAGGTCACGTTGTCTGCAGTCATTGCCTTACATATCTGACTTGACCGTAGGTCACGTTGTCTGCAGTAATTGCCTTGTCTATCTGACTTCACCATAGGTCACGTTGTCTGCAGTCATTGCCTTGCCTATCTGATTTGACCGTAGGTCACGTTGTCTGCAGTCATTGCCTTGTCTGTCTGACTTCACCATAGGTCACGTTGCCTGCAGACATGTCTCTGTCCACCTGACGTCATCATTGGTCACGTTGTCTGCAGTAATTGCCTTGTCTATCTGACTTCACCATAGGTCACGTTGCCTGCAGACATGTCTCTGTCCACCTGACTTCATCATTGGTCACGTTGTCTGCAGTAATTGCCTTGTCTATCTGACTTGAGCGTAGGTCACGTCGCCTGCAGTCATTGCTTTGTCTATCTGACTTCACCATAGGTCACGTCGCCTATAGTCACTCTCCTGTCAAACTGACTTCACCATAGGTCACGTCGCCTACAGTCACTCTCAGGTCACATACGTTGACAACTTTCGAACAATGTTGAAAATCTGTTCAATAAATACTTTATCAATCAGCAGGTAAAAGAGAGAAAAGCATAATTCCACGACTATATTTCAAATGTCTAATATTCACCAAGTGGAATCCTGTCAACATGACGTAATAGAGGCATTCTTGCTGGCACAGACGCATGTCTATTTCTATGTTAGGCACTTGCTATGAGTAACGTATTCAGAATGGCACTTAAAGGTTTCTTACAGATTTAAGCATCATGTTTATTGAGGATGGTATACTATAAGAATACATATGCATGAAAGACAATGTACAAAAAGTGATACCCTTTGTAGAAAATACTGCTGTCAATATCACAGAGGTTCGCAAAAGATCTATGACTGTATCTCTTACTTGGTTCCATGATGCAAATCTGGTTTTGTCCGCATGTTGTAACAAGCTTGTTCTTATTACTTGTATTTTTATAGACGTATAATAAAAAGAGAAAAGTTGATGTTTTGACCATGTGCCACTCTCATTAATCTATCTATCTATCTATCTATCTATCTATCTATCTATCTATCTATCTATCTATCTATCTATCTATCTATCTATCTATCTATCTATCTGTGTGTGTGTGTGTGTGTGTGTGTGTGTGTGTGTGTGTGTGTGTGTGTGTGTGTGTGTGTGTGTGCATGAAAGATATTTCCTTTGTCGTGTATCATGATACTTCTGTTGATTTTATTGTACCTTGGCATTTGGGAGTTTTAATGAACAAACCGCGACAACTTGGGTATTTTCACCATTGACTTGATAACTTTCTTTTAACCAATCGTTTCTTAGGAATTGGTACTTCTACCCCAGGCTGAATTACTACACTTAGCTTGTAAAATCTCCACAATTCTGGACATTTCCACCGTTGACCTGATTACTGTATCTCAGTCTACAAAAATCTGCTGCTTTGGTTTTTCTACCCTTAGCTTAGAGACTGTGTCTCAAACAAGAAATATATTTTACTAATTTGATTCTGCTACTGCACATACAACGATCTATTCCTCAAGAACAGCTTGGCGAATTTGGAATGACGGACGGACAGACAGACAGACAGACAGACAGACAGACAGACAGATCGATCGATCGATATATCGATAGACAGACAGACAGACAGGCAGGCAGGCAGGCAGGCAGGCAGGCAGGCAGGCAGGCAGGCAGGCAGGCAGGCAGGCAGGCAGGCAGGCAGACAGACAGACAGACAGACAGACAGACAGACAGACAGACAGATAGATAGATAGATAGATAGATAGATAGATAGATAGATAGATAGATAGATAGATTGATTGATTGATTGACAGATTGACAGACAGGTCTACGTAGTGATATATGGTTACAGAGTTGTGCATATAGTTATATACTTATATGATTTTATAATATATCGTTATGCATTGAATTAAGATTAGTTCTCTATACCTGCAGAGACATACAGGCAGATCGTGGCAGGTATAGACCACAAGACAAGACCACATGAAAAAAAAAAACCCACAGACATGGGCACTCCCCCCACCTGATCGAGGGCGGTAGGTGATGGCGTGCACGCTGTCCTGACAATAGTGAAACAGGAACTGGTGAGGGGACACCTCCTCCTCCCCTCTCAGCAGCGGGACCAGGGAAACCCCGTCCATCACGTGACCGGCAGTGACGTCACTGTCCAGGCTCACGTGGAGCAGCTCAGCCAGTGTGGGCAGCACGTCCATCAGGCTGACCGGTTCCTGCACCACGGCCCCTGCAGGGAAGTGACCGGGCCATCGGACAATGCCGGGCACCCGGAATGACCCCTCTGTGGACCCGTCGCCCTTGCCACCTGGAAATGAAATGACCCGCTGTATCGCCTGTAACATGTTTAGCTTGGGTTTGTATGAAAATCCATACCAAACGCAGTCTATGCCATTAATGCTATTATTATTATTATTATTATTATTATTATTGTGCCAACAGTAACCGCTAATTGTTGCGAAACAGGTGAAAGAATTTGCGATCCTACGACAAATGACTTCATGCCCAGTTGTTGTTTTTTTTCAGAAGAGAAACTGCAGCCGAATTTACATTTGCGTTACAGTTTTCACTTTAAACCAGCGTCTCTATATCTGTAACACTTAGCAACTGAAACAAATCTCTAATGCTGTGATATCTCCTTTTTCAAAGTGCATGTGGGTAAGGTTCCTTTTCCACTGTTTTGTAATGCACTGAATAATCCAAGATCCAAAGTCTGATTTTAAGTTCGGGATAAAAAGCAAAGCAGGTACAATTTTACGAGTGTCCTAGTTGAGAGGCCCCCCTTTGTGTTCCTGTCGTGGATTAGCGCTGTTGCAAAGACAGGTCATCTCGCCGATTAGCGTCCTCAAGGAGGGAAGCCATCTTACTCAATCCTCAAGGAGGGAAGCCATCTTACTCAATCCTCAAGGAGGGAAGCCATCTTACTCAATCCTCAAGGAGGGAAGCCATCTTACTCAATCCTCAAGGAGGGAAGCCATCTTACTCAATCCTCAAGGAGGGAAGCCATCTTACTCAATCCTCAAGGAGGGAAGCCATCTTACTCAATCCTCAAGGAGGGAAGCCATCTTACTCAATCCTCAAGGAGGGAAGCCATCTTACTCAATCCTCAAGGAGGGAAGCCATCTTACTCAATCCTCAAGGAGGGAAGCCATCTTACTCAATCCTCAAGGAGGGAAGCCATCTTACTCAATCCTCAAGGAGGGAAGCCATCTTACTCAATCCTCAAGGAGGGAAGCCATCTTACTTATTGGCGCTTTACGGATAGACGCCAGTGAAAAGGGGGGGCTGCTGAAGTGGACTTTGCTGAGTTTTGATCATCACGGTCACCTTTTTTTCTGTCCCATCTTCTGTGCCATCTCAGTGTCATCGCACCCGTGCCGTTCCAACCCCCTGTCCACGGCCACAGCCAGGCACCGGAAATCCACAGGGTGCAGTCAATGTCGTCAAGAGGCAACCCACGGAAAGAGACACTGCACTGCTAGACTGGTTCCATTTCAGAGAAATCGGCTTAATTAAAGAGTAGTATGCAAATATGAGTCAGAAGAGTCAAATAGGGTTTTCCCAAGGATTAAGGTATGCTGAATCCATTTTTTCCATTTGACATGAGCAGTTTCGCGGCGTTCACGAGATATAATTAATTATTCAAAATGGCGTCCATGCAAGCCTGCCACGCTACACCACACGTTGCATACAGTGAAATTATCTTTTCATTTCGCGAATTTCAGTCATTACCAGTTGTTTTCAAGAAAATAACGATGATTTAGTGTGTGACATGACACTATTCTAATGGTAGACAAGAATAAATCATGAAAATAGACGAGTTTAGGAAACGAAAAACGACCGTATGCTGTCAGTCACAATTACACTGATTTGCAGCTTTAATAAAATTTGAAAAAAGAAATTATTCCAGCTTCATCAGGATTGATCCTTTCAATGGCAGTGGTGAACAAGCAAGGAAAACACACGATGCTTCAGCTTTGGTCAGTAACGCTAACGAAAGCAGGCAGGTTTCAAAACCAAAACACTAGCTCACATAAGTGTCGGAGATATTTAAAAATTAGGGGGCGAAGCAGATTTGCCCCCAAAAAGTCTAACCAAGATTTCTGAGACGAATCCACTGATTGAATTAGTGCTGATCTCCAAAAATAAAAAAATGACTTTAGCCAGGATGAAATTGCGAGTTGCTCTCAAAAAAAAAAAAAAAAAAAAAAAAAAAGGTCATCACTGATTGAATTCGCGTTGTTCTCCAAATAAAACCAAAACGCCCATTTTGTTGGTTTTGGGGGCAAAAGCCTCCCTGGCCCCCGTCTACTACACCTGTGCTAGCATATACGGTCAAGGAGATAAAATACACTCAATTTAACATTGATTTGCAGCATGAAAAATTGAAACAAAACAAAACCATTCAAATGAGGTCCATCAGAACTGTGATTTTTATGTGCAGAGTTTCCGTTGAGCTTACATTTCTAAGCTTCCCGTCAATTTGTGCTCCTCGGTACCGGTACTCATAATTCAACCCTTGATATGTACGAGCACAATGGAATCAGTCACTGAACACAATACCACAGTCATCCACATTTGAATCAGTAATCATTTTGGCAGACATCTCCGCTTGTACTGCAGATATATGCCGAAGTGCATGGGAGCCTCTTCCTCCTGCAGTTGCAATTGTTGCTTCTGCACTGTGTGGTGCACTTGCAAGTGATGACTTCGATGCAGGACGTTGGCAATGAAGGCAAGGAGGTCAAGGTTGGAACCAGAGCACCACTCTGGATTATTTTCCATCCCATAGTCTCTGGTGGGGCAGTTCAGGACGCTGTTTGTCTGCCTGTCGCCATACTGATGCTTGATAATGTGACCGCTTGATGTGGAAGGACAAAGCATCCTGAGTTGGGTGTAGGGTCTCCAACAGGTAGGCCTGAGCAAAGAGGTTGACCTGGCACTGTCCACAGAAACTGTAGCGTGAATCTTGTAGACTTCACATATGAAGGCTTCTGCAGCAGCAGAGGTTTGGTCACTGGGGTCGCCTTTGCCGAGATTTGACAGGAGGTCGTGATATTCCTTGTAGACATTCCAGCAGGATTTCTTGGTGTGGCCAGCCAAGAAAGAAGTGGTGTCAGATCCCCTGTCAACGAGTGAAACGCTGGCAAGTTGCTGAGGATATGAACTTCAAACTGAGCTGCCACTGAGTGAATTGGGATATATTTCGGTTTCTGGAGGTTCCAGCCTTCATCCAGATCCGTGGGCATGACATGTCTGCAAAGTGGGCCATCAGAAGCACTAGCACGTCAGTGTCACGAGCAGCAACTACAATGCTGGATGCTCGGCTCTTGACACAGTGCAGTATTATGCGCGTGTCAGCTTCCTCATGGCGCCCTTCCAGTTCTTCAGTGTTGACGTCAGGGGTAAAGTCTCCACCTGCTCTTCCTCGCTGAAATCTCCTGCAACCACAATGGTCTTGTCTGCCGGTGAGTTTAGAAGCAGCTGCTGGGATAAGAATCTCGCCAAGTCGGCTTTGTTCACTGCATGTGTGATGAAGTTGTCCCATCTCTGAGGGAAAGGAACACTTCTGTCCTGAATCTCTCTTTTCACACGCACTGCCTTCTTTCCCTGATTCTTTCTTGTGCCGCTTTTGATGGACAGGTAGTAGTATCTGTCAAAAAGATGTGAATACGACTGAATGCAGCCCCAATTTGTAGTACTGATGTAACAAAAATGTCAGCAAGGTCCCCGATTTTTTTATTTGCTTTAGGTGGCTTCCCTAGAGCAAAAAATACGCCTGCCCATCGACAATAAGTGTTCCTTCTTCACCAATGTCTGCAGCCTCCACATTCTGAGGGCAAGGCGTGTCGCCAATAAGTGAATCTGACAGGAGGGACTTCTGACCTGATCGTAGATCGCCGTTCATTTAGGCAAGGGCAGGAGGAGCAGGCATCAGCTCATGTTTCAGTATTCCTCCAGAAGCACATCCCTTCCAGCCTGGAAAGCAGTGATGAGGCGCTGCAGGGACTTCCTGTCTGCTTGGACTACTTTCTTTGCAGTTGTTGTGGACTGTTTCTGCTCAACTTCGAAGAGAGAAGAGAAAGTCAAAGGCTTATTCTTTGGCAAGGTGTCTCTAAAAGAGACCATCCTGTCGATGCCAGCCAAAAGCCTTTCTTCTACAAAGCGCATTAGCTGATCTTAGCCTTTCTGGTGAGCCATCAGCAGGTCTTCTTCAATGATTTTGGGGCAAAATCCTTTGTGGCAATGTTCTGCAGTTCTGGATTAGCGTCAGATGAGAATAACTTGAAGGAATGAAATGTGTTCAGGAGATTGTCTTCATCCTTCAGATTAAGTTTTTTCCTGGCAGGGGTGCATTCATTGTGAGTGAATGCATCGTCTCGTCCAGTGCCATAGACCAGGTTGAAGGAGAGAGCCCACCTGCTCAAAGCTGACGTCGTCTTTGTGATGCCAACGATACCACCACCTTTCTTGCCAATGCCATTCAGCCACTCCTGGCTCTGGTCCGGGTCTACCTGTTGAACTTCTGAGCTGATCTTTTCACAACGAAATTGCCACTCTCCAAACTCTGCTTTCACTGGATCTGGAGTTGATTCATCTCACTGATGTAGATGGTGCCCCATCTGGCATAGTTGGTATGATTATACCTGAAAAAGAATGGAAGCATCAACTTGAAAGCATGCAAGTGAAGCTGCCACAGGCCATCTCTCTGTGCTCTGGTGTAAAGAAGGAGGATCTCCACCATTTCGATATAGGTCCACCAGAACTGGACGTTAGGGTTGTCATTGCTGGCCACAAATGCGTCAGCTGCATCTCTGAAGTCTTTACTTGCAAAAGTACTTAAGTCCCCATTTTTGATAAATTTGAGTAAGGCCTATTGTTTTATACAGCTTGAATGCGATGCTCTAAGTCCTATTACAGAAAACTCGACGCAGAAAAGGACCTTACAACTTATTTACAATGCGAGAAATTCTCAAAAAGTTGCGACTTTTTCAGTCAAAAAGTACTCCTCGCCGCAAGAAAGAAAAAATGCGTCTAAGTCAACGTTGGCCAATCAGTTGGCTGGATTCTGGTCATGTGATAACGTGTTTAAAAGTTTAAAAATCAGAATATTGACTACCTTTTAATTTTTTTTCATCACTATCAAAACTATTAGCATTGGTAATATAATTAGTGTATTTATGCTTGCACAGAATTAGTTTCAGTGAAACTCTAAAGCTTAGAGTCATTACTGCGGCCTATTTTTTGTGCTGAAAGGTTGGTAGTGTTTGTGAAAATACCATATACTAAAATTTTCTGCTGCTAAAATCTCAGAACTGATTTGATGGGACTTGAGTACTTCTAGAAATAAGCCCCTCAAATGTTTCTGAAGATTGAGACTGATGTTTATTACACAACAATCACTTTTTAAAAAATTTCTGACCTGTATGTCAGCCTTGTTGCCTTTGCGCACAAGTCACTGGGTAACCATTGGCAACAGAGGCAAAATACAGATTACAAAGTCCTTTTAGTGAATTTCGCACTCAAAATTTGATTCGAATAGTAGGCTACGTTCTTATTGATTTATGTACCGATTAGTGTCCTATGAATACCAATAAATACGTTTCCGCTCTATCCCTGATCCAGCTGTCGGCCATGTTTTTTGGCGGGTTTGCCATGGGCCACAGGGGCAAGATACAGCTTGTCAAATGGTTTAAATTGTTTCAGGGCATCCTGTTTCCTAAGAAAAGTGTGTTTGACAACTCTGACTCTCCGATGCCTACAGATGTCTGATTTCCTGAAAATGGAACCAGTCTATGCTGGCCGAGTCACTTCGGTGGTGTCACGTGGTGCCTGATCTGATCTAACATACGCAGGACACCACCTACTAAGCCCCAACTGACGACAATAATTGCTTCGTCGCGGAACCGGCGTGAGTGAGCTCTCCCTCTGGAGGGAGCCACCACCTCTGTCTAACGACAGCTCCAGGGAATTTGCCGATACCGGTGACCCCGACGGAATCAAACCAAGGCCATAGACGTGGAGAGGACATCGAAACTGAGGTCACCATAGCAGAGGGCTTCACGGCTACAGAATTTGAGACTTTTTTTAATGTTGCCCGATGAGAACGTAGATGGTGAAGATGATGCTATAGGTTTCCACTCCAGTCTGAGACTGCATGAGAGGGGTGTACTCTACGCTTACTTTCACAATATATCCCAGTGTCATCCAGGCCCGAGAGATACAGACACCTGCAGTGTTGGTCAGGAAATTTGAGAAACACTCTCAGAGACACTGCCATTTAGGGGATGAAACTCGACTGTGTGGTCCCAGTCTTCCCAACCGAGTCCATAGCAAAACCCAGCTTTGGGTAGGATATGTTCGAGGCAGAAAAATCCCACATGGCTCTGATGGGAATCGAACCCACAACTTCCCAGTCGGGAGTTCGCGACTCTAACCACTTCGCCACGGCGGCTGGTATGACGGTCGCCTTACCAGTGAAAGGAGCATTGGAGCCACCAGCTGGTCTCCCCCATCCAGTCTCTGGCGTTGGGCGCCGCTCCGTGGTCCGAGGTGAAGTAGACCAGCGTGTTGTCCGCCATCCCCAACCGCTCCAACATGTCCATCACCTGACCCACCCCCCAGTCCATCTCCTCCACAGCATCCCCGTACGGTCCGTGCCGCGAGCGACCTTTGAACTCGGGGCCTGTCTCCAGGGCCCTGTGCACGTGCAGCCAGGAGAGGAAGAGAAGAAAAGGGGCGTGATCCGCGTGACGAGCCTGCAGGAAGCGTTCACTCTCTGTCACCAGTTTCCGGGTCACAGTGGAAAGGTCAATGGGCTGCTCCACCAGATCGTAGTTCCTGTACAGCACCAGAGGAAGTCGTATAAACATAGCATTTTGATTTCTTTATATGTGATGATGATTTCAAGAGAAGCGAGCCTTTATTTTGGCCTCTGCACCCTCAAAAAGCTTTCTTCTCTGATCGTAATGAGTATAATAGACTGGATCTGAAGGTTACTACCTACGCACGTCAAATGGGAAATTATTATATTGACAATTTGTCTCCTTTCTTCTTGAACTAGTGTAACTCTTTATTCACTAGTCTTTCACAGGGAGGTTTTAATTTACTTTCATTGACGATTTTTACTTCATTCGTCCAATGGGAAATCATGATGATGATAAAAAAGCTTTCTCTTACACTGCTGGCCTGCACCTCCAAAGGAAAGAAAAAGAAGTCACTTCTCTCTCTCTCTCTCTTTTCACTCCTCTCTCTCTCTCTCTCTCTCTCTTAGATTACCAATCCATGCCTATGAGGAATCAGCTACCTTGAGATATGGTTAGAGTGAATATAGACATTTTTAACATAAAGCTTACATGACATTAAACAAACCGCAGTTCAATGATGGACAAACGAATATTCATTAGCTATCCCGCTTAAAGTTGAAAAGACCCCTCACCTCAAGACACAATCTTTGATAACAATACAAGCTTTAAACTTTCTTCTAATGGTCGCAATCTTAGTATCGTTGTTTTTGTCACGAAGTCCATTCTTTCAAAGTTTTTTTTTTTTTTTTTTTTTGTAATTCGACTGGCCAACGAGAAGTAGGTCTAGTAATGCACAGTGACATGTTTGGTTCGAGTCAGTGGCCACGGATTGTGCGACACTGTGCAGCCGCGGACTGTTTAAATGATACGGGCAAAAGTTCGATTAATCATGGTCACCCACATTCCCAGTAATCCTGTCATGCCTCAATACATCCTGTAATACAACTGCCCACGGTGAATCTCACTTTCTTGACTCCCGCAGAAAGAATTCTAACGAGATGCAAAGCATATAAACGCACTCCCAGTTTATTTTGAATACGCGTGAGATATTCCACTAGAGGAAAACCGTTTTGGGCCGTTATAGCCGTTAGTAACGCCTATTCTGGTAAACATCGGCCATTATCTGTGACCCATAATGAACATACCTACAAATTTTCAGAAAGATCGGCCAAGTACTTTCTTAGATTTCCCATAAAGATGAAAACCGTTATGGGCTGTTATAGCCGTTAGTAACGGATATAACGGTAAACTAAAACATCGGGCATCATCCGTGACCCATAATGAACATACCTACAAATTTTCACAAAGATCAGCCCAGTAGTTTTGTCTGGAGCGAGTGGAACACATTTTGACCACACACACACACACACACACACACACACACACACACACACACACACACACACACACACAGCATTTCATCGTTCCCATTGTAAAGTACTCCCTGTTCTAAAAGAACTGGGAGTACAAACAAAATGACAGAACTGGCAACTCTTTTCCTCTTAGCTTAGTCATTGCAAATATGTTTGCGAGCATAGAACACAAAAACTGCTGATGGGTATGGATGGATAATGGGGAAAAACGTAACCCTAAGAGGAGCATAGAGAAACTTCTTGTATACAGCATTCAGGTCACAGAAGTGCTGCTGATGACAAAGAAAGACGCGCAGGGAAAAAATCATCAGGAAAAAAAAGTTGACAAAGAAGAAAACATCCTTACATGTGCCAATAACTGAAACTAGATGCAGCTTTACATCCTCAGCAGACCAAACATAATTATAATATGTACATCAATGAATGCATGTTCCTTGTTTGACGCCACTGATCAAGGTATATTATTAGGTTTTGTCTACGCATGCTTATTGCAAGGCGCATAGATGTAGTTTTCCCCGACAATGCTGAGTTTTGGCCCTTTACTGACCTTCCCGCCTAGAACAGACTCAGATACTTGAAGTCATCACATGTGATGCTGACAACAGAATGTTTTCTGAAACTGATGATAGGATGTGGCTTTTCTGATCCTGACTTCCATTTCCTTTCCACTTGATGCTTGTCCCGCTGTGATGGATAGTTCTGGAGTTCTGGTTCGTGGCTTCTCAAGAGGTCGATGTCGTCAGCAAAAAGCAGGATGCAAAGAAGCCAGCCACCATATGAAAGGTGTGGGAGCCACGAAGTATTTGCTACATTTTTTCTCCAGACAGATAGTGAAGAGAATAAGGAAGAGAAGACCGCCTTGCTTTATTCCCGTTTGAACGGAAGAAACACTCAAAGTTTATTATTCAGGAAAGCAACCCAGTCTATATCTGCGTAAAGTGCTCCTATGATTTGGAAGAGATTGCAGTCAAAGTCCCAGGCCGGCCACAATCTTACATGCCAGACACGCTTAATGGTTCTCTGGAAGTCAACTGAATTATGATGGAGATCATGTTCACGGCGACTTCAGACAGTAGCCTAATTCATGGGGGAAAAATAAGTAACTCGTTACGCATGAGTAAAAGTGATAATGGAGAAAATTAAGTAACTTATTAAGCATGAGTAAAATGATGATGTCGGTAAAAATTAGTAACTTCTCAAACATGAATAAAGTAATAAACAAAAAAATAGATAACTAAAGAAGCACGAAACTAAAAGGAAAAAAAAAAACAAAATTCAATAAAACAAACAACTAGTCAGTCAATCACCGAGGTGGTTCTCCTAAATTTTACACATCAATAACACACGACGACAAAGTAAAGCCAAGCAAAAAACAACATCAACCTACCTGAACATGAAGGAATTCAACAGCTTCATGTTGAACATGACGAAGAGCAGATAGCCGCCGACAAGGCCGGTCACCGTGGTGATCAGACAACCCACACTCAGGGGAAGATACTGTGCTCGGGCCAAACACACGACACTGATGAGCAGAATGGTCCAGGTGACGACCAGCTGGAAGGGCAAATTCGGCATGGCAGCCGGCAGGACCAATTGTTGGGGGTCACCGAAGTCTGGGAGATTGGTCAGCGGGATGCCGTAGAAGTAGTCGAAGCCTTGGTTTAGGGGGTGGGGGTGGTCAGGGTCTGAGCGGTCCACGCTCCAGCCAAGGTGCCATTTACCTGCGAAAGGCAATGTGTCATAATTCACATACACACTCAGTCGCAAGGCGAATTGTTTAACGCGTGTGCTGGAAGAGCGTTCGTCATGCCCTGCTGCACGTCTCTTTCATCCTATCAATAAAGTGCAAATCTGAGTGAACACGTAGATGTCTGTGTGAACTAGTGTATTCATTTTAAACACAGCTGAACACTCAGACATGGGAAATTAAGGGAATATCTTTCATTGGCTACTCATCAAATTCCAGTAAAAGCTATTCAAAACCTGTCTGTGGTTTTTGCTAGAGTTGAGTCGTAACGATTGCGCATCTATGACTGGCGCCCTCTCCTGCAAATGACTTCTGTGGGCAAAACCGAAAGTAGACAAACAACTTTCTGCTGCTATGAATTCAAAGACAAAATCAGAACTAAAAAAAGCTATTCAAAACCTGTTTTTAAAAGGCTGTTCACTACAATTGGCAGGTCTTCTGCGTTCTAGCTTTAGGAAGGTTTTACATCAACCGAGAATTTGCAATAACACAATGTTGGTTGTTTGTACTATCTAACCAAATCAGAACAACGGTACCAAAACGACAGTAAAACAGAGTACTATCATGCAGTTCTGTGCTAGAAATACTGTCTGTCTAAAGTGCTATGATCAAGTGGTTAGACTGGATTTGTATGCCAGAAATTCTTGATTCAAACCCCACAAGAAAATTTTGTTTCATTGGTCTTGGACCTATGAAAGATGAGAAAAACTGAGTGAAATTCTTTAACGTTTATGCAAAGTTATCATACTAACAGATACACAACAGCTAGTTCACGTCGTTTTCCGTTAGTCATGCTTGAAAAAACTATCAAAATACTCTGGATATTTCCATTCCCTGGTTCGGCTTGCCATGCCTTAACTGGGATTGTCCAGATATATCACATCGTTCATGAGATGTGATGTAGCCAACAATCTCCGATATTCCCTTCTTTTTCTTCTTTTCTGTCGGTTCTGCTTCATTGCTCCTGAAGATGCGGTATTCTATTATGCCACACTTCTTGAACGTCCGACACAGTCTGAGAAATACGCACGAGTCTTTGATAGATAAACACATTCTGAGAAATACGCACGAGTCTTGATAGATAAACACATTCTGGTGAGAAGAGACGCTGGGTACTAATCACTGGATCACCTGTCATGCCCCTGACCCCCCCCCCCTTCCCGTACTGACAAATCACCACTGAGCAAAAAAGAGAGCAAAACTGACCGCTTAATCCAACACCGACACCTGACAACTCCCGCTTAATGAACACGACAACTCACCACTTATACAAACATGGGGACACCTGTCAACTCACCACTTATACAAACAGGACACCTGACAACTCACCACTTCATCAAACAGGGACACCTGACAACTCACCACTTCATACAAACATGGGACACCTGTCAACTCACCACTTCATACAAACATGGGACACCTGACAACTCACCACTTCATACAAACATGGGACACCTGTCAACTCACCACTTCATACAAACATGGGACACCTGACAACTCACCACTTCATACAAACATGGGACACCTGACAACTCACCACTTCATACAAACATGGCACACTTGTCAACGCACCACATCATACAAACATGGGACACCTGACAACTCACCACTTCATACAAACATGGGGCACCTGACAACTTATAACTTAATACAAACATTGGACACTGGACAACTCTCTACTTAATATAAACATGGGACACATGACAACTCACCACTTCTTATAAACATGATACACCTGACATCTAACTACTTATTATAACATTGGACGCCTGACAACCAACTACTTATTATAAACATGGGACACCTGACATCTAACTAATTATTATAAACATGGAGCCTGACAACTAACTACATAATATAAACATGGTACACCTGACAACTAACTAAATATTATAACATGGGACACCTGACATCTAACCACTTATTATAAACATGGGACACCTGACAACTACTTATTATAAACATGGGACACCTGACAACTGCTCATTATAAACATGGGACACCTGACAACTACTTATTATAAACAAGTGATAAGTCACCGAGTACAAACACAGGACACCTGACAATTCACCACATATTACAAGCATAGTATACTCACGTGACAACTCACAACTGAATACAAACATAGGACAGACCAAAATTCTTCACCTCCGCCCCACCCTGTCGCCTTCTTTGTTTGTTATATGCAAATAATCACACCATCTTCATGCAATATTGTTCAAAGATACAGAGACATATGTCGCTCAAAATTCGCTATAGATTTTCTGTCAGCGTCAAAAAAAAAACCAGCATGAGTATATTCGGATAAATTGTAAAAACTGAGATGAGACTCACTAAGCACATTTCTGTCACGACAGAACTCACTTTTGAAATGAAGTGTATAGTGCATGTATTTGCCTGTTAGTAACCCTTTTACGAGATTTTCGAAGTTTACTAGTTGTTGTTTTTTCTATTGTATCCTTAGCAACTTTTGAGGGGTGTTTATGACACAAAGTTCACAGGCCGGTTGCCTACACAAGACAGCTGACAGGAATGAGCAGATCTGGGAATGCACTACGAATCATGACTACCACGGAACAACGTATGAACGGCGAAACTGTGGTAATGATAAGTTTGTCCTGGTGTTAATTTCCGTGGGGAGGTAAAACAAAAGTCAGTGTGCCGATGCCTGGCCAGTGGCCCGTTCTGACCGTACCCAGGTAGGCCGTGTGATAGCCAGCTTTCTTGGCCGCTTCACCAATGGTCACTTCACTGGCCGGCAGTCCACTCGCTGCCGCCGTGACGGGAACGCTCTCATACGATGAGTCGGGCCATGCCTGAAAAAAAAAAATCATCGGGACTCGAAAGGGAGGTCACAAAGAACGTTCAGTTAGACGGGACAGTTGTCTCAGCATAACTAAACACTTCATTATTTTCTCATCAGGGTTTGTGAACACGTGAAGAACTCTACCACTCTTGGTCCAATCAGTAAAATACATGTTAGCCTATCCTGCAAGTCACCAAGCTTTCTATCTTCTTGAATGTACTGCCATCCGTGGATACACTGGCAAGCTTACTTACATACTTCTGTTCAACTTTTTTTTCCTGTGGATTATCTTGTATACAAATCATGAATGTGATCAAGTGTTTGCATGGGCTATCCGTGTAGTTAAGATCATCCAAACTAGCAGTTTTCCTACTGAAGCTAGGACATACAGCTACATTACTTTTGTGGAAAACAGATCTACATTGTTTTCTAGCATGAAGGATCCTCCTTGCTGTGTGTGTGTGTGTGTGTGTGGTGTGTGTGTGTGTGGTGCGTGCGCGCGTGTGTGTGTGTGTGTGTGTGTGTGTGTGTGTGGTGCGTGGTGTGGTGTGGTGGTGTTGGTGTGTGTGTGTGTGTGTGTGTTGTGTGTTGTGTGTGTGTGTGTGTGTGTGGTGCGTGGTGTGTGTGTGAGGGGCGGGAGAGGGAGGGGTGCGGAAGGAGGTGTGCACGTGGGTGCATGTGTGTGTGCGTGCATACGTGCGTGCATGCTTTGGGAGGGGGAGGACGCCCAAGCACATGTGTATGCGTGTGTGTGTGGGTGTGTGTGTGTGCGTGTGTGTGCGTGCGCGCGCGCGCTCGCGCGCACGCGCGCGGGCGCGTGTGTGAAAATTGAGGAGATAAAGGAGAAGACGAAAGCTGTCACTCACCAGACCTGATGGGGTACCTGCCCGTCATGAAAGCCGCTCTGCTGGGGGTACAGATGGTAGCGGCAGCCACGTTGTGCGTCAGCTTCACTCCTTGTGCAGCCAGCTTGTCCAGGTGAGGGGTGCGGATGGTCGTGTTGCCGAAACAGCCCAGATCCCCATAGCCAAGGTCATCCGCCACGATCAGGACGACGTTGGGTGTTGAGGGTTTGTTGTCGGCAGCAACGACTGGCAAAGTCATCACAAAAAGTACTAGAAGGACCAGCAATCCTGTCTGGCGCTGCCGTGGGCTCATCGTGGACTTTAGCTTTGGCTGAAGTTGCTCGCTGGCCACTGGATTTACTCTGTGTCTACTCCTGTGACATACAGCGCATGAGCACGATCATGTGTGTCGAATGTGATTAGCCCTTTTTGGTAACTGTATCTGTGCATTTTGTTTTGCGCTGTCCTCAACTATTTCTGCTCTTAAAATCATTACTAGCCTTAGCACAGACACTCACTTCACACCCCCCAGCCCCCACCCCACCCCCCGATTCGCCCCCACCCCCTCCTTTCCTCCATGTATAGTTTGGGTTTTATGTACTAGTTATAAATGACGTTTAAATGAAGGCTACATCGGTTTTTTTCAGTCGAATTCCCGGCAATGTTACTATTCTAGGCAACGAGGTTGCTGACCCTCTTACCAACAAAAAAAAAAGAAATTAATGGAACTGTTATAATTCTTTTTCTCTCTTCTTCATTCCCAATTAACATCGTAAAATATCGACGAGAAGGGCTGTTTCTCTCCCAAAAAGTAGACCCCCGTACTGAGTTTGCAATATAACATGTGTGTAAAATTAAATGAACTAAAAACGTTGCTACAAAAAAAAAAAAAAAAAAAAACCGTTCGAAAACGTCCGTTTTCTATCTGGATCTTAAAACCGAAAATCTAAAGACACGTTAAAGATCGCTGGCACGCACACAGATGGCGTTTGGTTGTTAGGAAGTCATCTCTGGCCCATCCTGCTTTCCCTGGTCTGTCTGGTTGCCAAGGTTTTCACTGGTCTTGGGACTTCTACCTTTCGCTGGTCCACTGGGCTTTTTCCACTGTTCCCTCGTTTACCTGACTCTTTGTCAGACTCTAGTTACTGGCAGACTCTTAACAACGCGCAACGTTCGCGCAACGTTGACACACAACCCGTCAGACAAACAGAAGAGAGTTCTCCCTTTTAACTGACAAATACGTTTTTATATAGCATTTACATATAGCATGTTTTGCTACAGTTTCACACAATTAAAATCATGTTTCAATACAAAATGTTAGCCAGGTCCTCGTGAACTCATACCTACTTTTTTTTTTTCAAAGTTGGCTTCAGAGCCACACAAAAACTACTTTTAGCAAACAAAATTCCCCGATCCTCACAGATTTGTCAAACCGTTTGCTCTCCTTCGTTTAGCCTCAGTGACCACGAAACCTTCACAATCTTCTCGTCGTATGTCGAATTACAAAACATAGAATGTGCCAGCCCCCCCCCCCTCCTCTCTCTCTCTCTCTCTCTCTCTCTCTCTCTCTCTCTCTCTCTCTCCTCCTCTCTCTCTCTCTCTCTCTCTCTCTCCTCTCCAGTTTAAAGGGGAATAATACGTCCCTAGTCTCTCAGAAAGAGGGGGGGGGGGGGAGCTCCTGAAAAGAAAAGAAAAACAAACTAATCGTCTTGTTTAATTAAGCCAGTTTAGAAACTTTCTTTATCAATAGAATATTCATCTTCGTTTATCTCCTTATCATTTCTTTTCACCACATCTTAAGTGGAGGTGTGCTGCGCCTGAAATCGGCCAATCGTGGCCTTTACTTCATATTGATCACTGACATTTCCTGCGTCATTTAAAGAAATAAAAACATAAGAAAAATTACTGTACCGCCGCCACACGAAAGAACAAATTACAACACACTATGTATTTGGACCTCTTCAGTCTCTGCAGACAGGGCAAACAACATGCAAGACAATGCAAACGAAGCACAAACAGCCAGTCGCTTATCTCGTCAAATTAAGCGCAAAAGAAAACGAGAAGAAGAAAACAAAAGTTGTGTGTGGGGGGGAGGGGGGGGGGGGGAGGGGGGGGGCAGCTTCTCTGCGTTCGGCGGCGTCGACTGGTGTGAATCTATAAATGTGAGCTTTCCTTGACAGTCCCAGAATCAGTAAACCTGACCTTTTCCTACCACTGACTGAATCGATAAACCACACACACACACACACACACACACACACACACACACACACACACACACACACACACACACCCTTCCACCGACAGAATCTTTAAACCTTACCTTCCCCTTCCACTGACAGAATCTTTAAACCTTACCTTCCCCTTCCACTGATAGAATCTTCAAACCTTTACCTCCCCCTATCACTGACAGAATCTTTAAACCTTACCTTCCCCTTCCACTGACAGAATCTTTAAACCTTACCTTCCCCTTCCACTGACAGAATCTTTAAACCTTTACCTTCCCTTCCAAACCTTCCCTTCCCCTTCCACTGACAGAATCTTTAAACTTTACCTCCCCCTTCCACTGACAGAATCTTTAAACCTTACCTTCCCCTTCCACTGACAGAATCTTTAAACCTTACCTTCCCCTTCCACTGACAGAATCTTTAAACCTTTACCTCCCCTTCCACTGACAGAATCTTTAAACCTTACCTTCCCCTTCCACTGACAGAATCTTTAAATCTTTACCTTCCCCTTCCACTGACAGAATCTTTAAATCTTAAACCTTATCTTCCCCTTTCCATAGCTGTGTGTGTGTGTGTGTGTGTGTGTGTGTGTGTGTGTGTGTGTGTGTGTGTGTGTGTGTGTGTGCACGAACGCTCGCCTGCCCGCATGTATGTGTGACTATAAGACGTAAAAACTTTTTTAAAGAATTATTTGTTCATTAGAAAGGGGGGGGGGGGGGGGGGGGGGGGGGGGGGGGTGCTCTTACGTTTGTCTGACGATTGCGCGTCAACCTTGCGCGAGCGCGAGCTTGACAAACGGCATGACGTCGATTATTTCGGCTGTAAAAGCGGTGAAGTAGGCAGGCTAGGCCCTCCTAAAGTGCGAGACAGAAATACCGCGTCCTTCACCTTGACAGACGAAGCTTGTCCTCCGAGTGATTGACACGCACAGCTGGAGACGCAACGAACCGAGACGCCGAACAGGAAGTGTGTCCTGGGACAACGCACCACGCGTGTACCCCCTGTGGTTGCTCCGGATTCAACAGCCAGCGCGTCTACAGGCTGAGGGTTCAAACGTGCTGACACCAAAGTGGTTGATTGCTTATAGTCTGGTTGACGTTTGTTCCAGCCGATAGGCGAAGAGACAACGTGGTCGAATAAATGTGGTCAAACGGGTAAACGAGGATGATTATAATGCATACGCATTCTGAAGTGGTATGTTATGGCACAGCAAGGTTCAGGAAAGTAAGAGAACAGGGAAAGGGGCATTCTGGGCCACTTCCGCCCTCACTCAGTTCGGGCGAAAGTAACCCAGAATGCCCCTTTCCCTGTTCTCTGACAAGTAAGAGTAATACTGTGTAGGGTTATCCGTTTTCAATACTAATTTACTAAAGTTTTTAGAGAGTAGCCAGGACTGAACACATTCCCATAGAGTAACGCAGGGAAAAGCAGTTGTGGCTGAACGCGCCCATATACACGGTGGGTTTCCCCCAGGCTACCGATTTTTCGGGGTTATTTTTAAATTTTGGCCCCCGGGGGAGGAGAGAAAAACCCAAAGGGGTTAATTTTGCCCTCAAAAACAGCCCGGGGACAGCAACGGGGACAGAGAAAAAAGAGACAGAGAGCCCAGAGGGGAAGACAGAGGGGGGGCACCCCCCACAACACACCCCACACACACACACACACACCCACACCACACCCCACACACCCCCACACACAACAAACACCACTCACACACACACACACACACAACACACATTTTCCTTCGCCCCTTTTCTGGTCCCCTTTCCTGACTGCTTTTCCTTAACTCCCTTCTCTTCCACCCATGCCCCCCCAAACCCCTCCACCACCCCCCTCCCCCACCCCCCCCCCCCCAACACAAAACACACCACACACACACACACACACACACACACACACAGGGGGCCAGCCCAGGCAGCCAGACAGACAGGCAGGCCCAGACATCATACCCCCGCACCCCTCGCGCCCTCACACCTGCCACAAATGGGGGCTAAAAAATCAATACTGCCCCCCCTGCTATTTTCCCCCACCCCATTCCCCCACCGGGGCCCTGCGAAATCGCGCCAAAATGCCATCAGCTTTTCCGAATCTTCTCCGCCGGTAGGGCGTGTTAAAGAGCTCAATGATCATTCCCCAACCCCTTTTCCCCCTTTTTCTACTGACTCCCCGGAGAGTAAACTTTTTTTTTTTGCGTTTGTGTTCTTTTCCCGGAGTGTTATTCTAAAATGGTGACCCGGGTTTTTACTGGGAACAGAATTGTCTTTTAAAAGATCACAATTTTTACCATACTTGCATGTCGGGAGTATTTGTTAAAAAAGAACGGGTAAAGCAGTTCTTTCCGGGCGAAACCGAAAAAAATTATTGTTTTCCCTTTAGAAGGAACAGAAAAAGAAAAAGTGAAAGACTGTTTTTGGAAAGGGAAACGACTATTTTTAAAGGGTTTTGTTTTCAAGGAAATAAAACGTTAAAGGCAATATTGCTGAACAAAATATACCCAATTTTTTAATGCGGGGTTTGTTTATTGATGAGAGGGTTTCCCCTTTTTAATAAAGGCGCTGCATTGTTAAAACCCCGGCCAAACCCAAAAAAAAATCCTTTAAACGCGTTGTTTTTTGGGTTTTTGGGCTTAGACACCCCCCAATCATGTTTAAAAAAAAAAAAAACCATAAAAACCTGGCTTTTCATTTTTTAAAGAGGGCAGGTGAACTTGTCTGATTTGTATGCTAGGAAACTCTTTTTAACTTTCTGTGTTTTTTTAAATAACTATCCTAAATTCCAAAAAGCTAGGAATCATTTAAAAATGAACGGGTTTTAGCAAACCCAAAACCCATTATTAAACTTATAAACGGGAAAGAAAAAATTTTGGGGGGGGTTCTGGAAAAACTAGATGGGGGGCAGGCAGTCCTTAGTACATTTTCCCATATGGAAAAGGGTAGTTTTGGGCCCCGGGCACTATTTTCCCTATAAATGCTCCAAATTACAATGAGGATGTATTTACTACTGGCGTTTTAGAGCCGCCAAAAAAGCTCGGCCAAAAGCAGTAATTGCTGTAACTCTCCCAAATGGGCCCATTTTTGCAAGCCTGGTTGAGAAAAGAGGACCCGGGGACAAACGGGCCAAAAAACCCCTTTTTTCGCTTTTCCCAAAAGACGTCGCACCTGCAAAGCTCGGGGCCCAAACCCTAGGCCAAACGACCCTATTATCGTTGACAACAAAGCGGGCGCACCCCCAAAGCCCCAAGGGGCCAACTGGGCCAAAACACCCTATGTAAATCATTTGGGGGTTTGATTGGGGTTTGGGCGCGCGAGACACAGCCTTTTAAAATAAACAAAGAAAGAAGTGGCCCTAGGAGTTCTACTTTTTTTTTTGTTGTGTTTTTTGGGCCTTTACCCCACGCACGCACGCCCCCCAAAACCCCCCACCCCTGGATTGTCTTTTTGGGTTTTGTTGTTTTTTTGGGTTTGTTTGTCCCTCCCCCAAAACGCTGCCACCCCCCCCCCCCACCTGCCTCACCCCCCACCCACGCTGCCCCACACTCAATTTTCCTTTTTTTTTTAACATTTTTTCTCAAGTTCTTATTTAAAGTTATTTTCTAATTGCCCTTAATCTTTCTCAAGTTTTTTTCCCAATTTTTAATAAGTTTTAAAAAGTTCTTGATAAAATTTTTAAGTAATTTTTTAATAAGTTTTTGAAATTTCCTTGATTAAGTCACCCTTTAAGTACAACTAATTCTTTTTAATTATCTTATAATTATTAAAAAAATACAAGCTATGTTTTTATCTTAAATAGTAAATGTCTAAGATATACCACACGCCTAAAAAAAACGTTTTTTCGTTGAGGTTTTCTTGCCCCAGCGTTCTCTGAAAATAGAAATTTTAATAATTTTTTACACCAAAGCAACCACATTGATTACAATTTTTGGTCAGGGAAAGGGTTTTTTATGACTCAGGTCTTTTTTTATTGACTTTTTCTTTTAAAAATTACCCCATGCTATTTTATAAAAAAATTTAAAAATTTTCCCCTTTTTAAATTTGGATAAAAAATATGCTTTGTTTTTTGGGGGTTTTGGCGTGCATTTGCCTTTTTTCTGTTTTTAGGGGTTTCGGGGTTTTTTTTAAACTTCTTTCGTTTTTTGTTCCCCATTTGTATATATTTTTACCAAAAATAATTTCCCCCAACAGCAGAAAGGGCCCCAAAAAATTTAAAACAGTTTTAATTCAATATTCCATGAAGATTTTTGGGGCCCCCCTTTTTTATCAAAAGGATTTTTTAAATAGCGGGCTTTGAATCAATTTGTTCGGGCGCTGGGGGGTGTTTTTTCATAAGCTGTAACTTTAAATTTTTTTTTGTTGTTCCACTCTGCAATTTTTTTTCCCTGTTCAACCCCCCAAAGGTTTTTTAATGGTCTCCCCCCTGGTTAAATGTTTTCGGGGTTACTTTCTCCCCCATTCATGTTTTCGGGTTCTGATGTTTTTCCCAGATCGTTCATTTAAAGGGAAAAAAAATTCTAATGTTTAAAAAGGTATTAACCCCAGGACGCGGGCGATAACAATTTTCCCCAAATTTTAATTAAACCCACATCCTGGGAGAAAAAAAATTTGCCCTTTGAAAAAACTGGATTTTGCTTTAAATTTCATAGAAAGTCTTTTCAGAATCAAGGGAGCAAATCTACGGGATATTTTTAGTGTAAAAAAAACTAAAAAACCCCTTTTTTTTTCCCCCCCAAAATTTTTCCCCTTTCTAGCCCCCCCACTGCGTTTAAAACCCCTGTTATGATATTTTAAAATGTTTGTGGGGGCCCTCTGTTGAATCTGTTCAATGCAAAATTTCAGTTCCGAAATTTTGGTTTTTTCCACACCCGGGTTTAAAAATACAGTTTCCCCCTTTTTGGGATAACACTTGATAAATCAACTTGGTCTTTCAAAAAGTTGGGGAAGGTTTAGGCCCCCTTGTAGCTTAGTAGAATCATCACTTTCATGTTTTTTATTAAATTATAATTATTTTTTTTTATAAAAATGAGCACCAAAAAAACTTTTGCTAACCTTGTATACCTTTTCCTGTTATTGGAGGCCTAATTTTTGGGGTACTAATGCTTGGTAAAAGCCTGTTAAGAATTAAACCACAGATCTTGGCAAACTAGCCCTTTTAGGGGTTTACAAAAAACTATTCTATTTATTGCATTCGGTTTTCCCCCGAAAAATTTTCTAGTTAAGCAAGGAATAATTCCGACAATATAAATATGTAAAAAAAAAAAAACATTTATAAAAAAAAAGGCTTCACTCGCAATAATGAAGGCGGCGTGTGGTGGGAAAGCGCTTTTTTTAGGGCGTAATTTTGCATTTAAATAAAATGGGGGAAAGAAAACCCAGAGAAAAAGACATAACAAAACCATGGGGGGAACTAGGGAGGGCCCCCAAAGCCATGAAAGGCAGAGAAATTGAGCATTAGATTTTATTAATGACACCCCTGAAAAACAGGGGCATGCAACTTAAAACATTTAAAAAGTTGATTTAAGCAATTAAAAAAAAATTATCAAATAAAAGGCCCAAACCCCAAACGAACATTGCCCCCCCCAAAATTCAGTGACTTTTATCAACCATCAGAAAAAAAAAAAGACAAGAAATCGGGTTTTTTGTCGTTGGTAGGGCCGTTTGTATTTTGTTGCAATAATATTGGCTGGAAATTTAAAAAATGAACCCAAAATTTTTAATTTGCCCCAAAAAGGGTATTTGGGAAAGGGGACACAAACAAATTTTAAAAAACTAAGCCAACACGGGGGTCCTGAAAAACAGCAAAGGGAAAGGTTATCTAAAAAAAGCAATTTGGGAAATTTATTTTTCCTGCCCCTAGACGAATACCGAGCCCCCCTTTGTTTAAACAACCCAAACGACACCCATCAAATGGATCTTCTATATTTACCCTCTGATAGGAATTTGACGAAAAAGATTTTAAATACGCACTCACAGTCTTTTACCTGGCTTCAAGATAAAAGATGCAGAAACCCTTAACACAAAAAGTGCTTCTGCTGTTTCTGTTGCCATACAGCTGATTACCGCGAGGCCCCTTAAATTTTTCCCCGCATGGGTTTAAGTCGATGATGGGGAAAAAAATTTAAAGGCCCCAATGAATCAATTATTTTTGAAACTAGAGGTTGCCCTTAAAAGAGGCTTCCCGGGTTCATAGATCCCGGGTTTATTTGAAAACTTTAACAAACCCGTTAGCTGAAAGACTTTTTTCCCACCATTTTCACAGAGAAATGATTGACAATTTTTCGCAACACAAATGGGTTAGAAGATTGCCCCAGTTTTGCGGCGCAAAGAATAATGAAAATTTAAAAAGGGCCCAAAACCGTACAAGCCCAAACCCAAAAAAAAAACAATAAAAGTTGGCCCGAAGGAAAACGAATTTTATCCACAAACTATTACATTTGGGTTTTAAAAAAGGTACCTTTATTTTCCGGGGGGAAACAGAAAGGGGACCTCGCATCAGGGGAACAGGGTCCCTTTGGAGTGTTGATCAAAATGAAATAAAAGAATTGTAAAAAAAAATCCGCCCTGTATTTTTTCGGAAAATGACACAACAAAAAAAACCAGCTTCCTCAAAGATCCTTTTTTGAAGGGAAAAACTGCAGATAAATTCCCCCCAGCACAGTTCCGCTTTTTAAATTTAATTTTTCCCCCGGGTTTTCCATCCCCCTTTTCATATGAAAACTGGGGTTAACAAACACCCCTTTTGTGTTTTTTCATCTAATGACTTCTTTTTTTAAAACTGTTGTGTTATCTCATGTGGGTTAGATTGCATTTTACGTTTTCATGAGGAAAAAATCTTATTGCCAACAATGCTTCTTTTTAGTTGCATGTGATATGTTTTTACTGCAAAAAACCCGGGGAAAATTTTCCCTTTTCTTTCTTAATGATTTTTTTTCCTGGGTCGAAATACTGTACATTTTTTACCTTTTAAAACCCAAAAAACCCTTACACCTTTCCAGAAATTTTATCCTTCATCTTTCCTAAAACCTTCTTTTTAGTAATTTAATGTAAAGGCCCGGGCTTTGGATAATCGGGTTTTAAACCATCCTGCATTTCCCTTTACCACTTCCATTTTCCCTGTCTTTTTAAAAATGTCTTCATTTGGGGGTATCTAAAAAACTTTCATATCTGTTTTAAAGTACTCTGGGGCTTTGGGATACGAGGGCTTTAAAAATAGTCCCTAAAGGAATTCCCAAAAATCAAAAGCTTTGATAATTCTAAAAAATTTAAAACCCATAAATACAGGTTTGTCTAATTTTTCTTTCTTTTTTTTCATTCCCTTTGCCCAAAAAACTGGTCATGAATCTTCTAAAGTCCTATAATTAGGGTTTGAAGTCCGCTTTAAATTTCTTCGTTTTTCTTTGGGACCAAACTGCATCTTTTTCGCCCTTTTTGCGGAAATTTTTCCATAGTCCTTTTCCCCAAAAAAGGTTGTTTCATCAACTTGAAAAAAATCTTTTTTTGAAACATCTGGGATTTATTCTGAGGCAGTGTTTTCCCGATGTATGGGTTTTATGAAAAAGTTTTTGAAACAAAAGGGAATTATGCATGAAAATGCTGTCAACTTTAAACCATGTCTTTTAAAAAAAATTGAAAAGTCTGTAATGACAGCATAATTTTTTTTTCCCCCGAAATTTGGCCCAATTTTGGTGGTTTTTCTTGGGGTCCATCTTTAGGGCTTTCTGCTGCTAATGGATAGTCATTATCAGGGCATGGATTCTGAGGAATTCTAAATCAAAATTTTAGAATAAACCGCGCTGTTTATCGGGGGTTTAAATGTTTTTAAACCCCTTAATGCCTTTTGAAAAAAATTTGTACCTGGGGCATTTTTTTGTTGCGTAAGGAAAGGGTTGCGCCCTTTCCCAAACCCTACAGATTGTTTTCATCTAAAACCTTTAAATAGTTAGACTTTTTTACTCGGATCATAATGATCCAAGTAATTTTTTGTTTGCTTTACAAATGAATTTCACGCCATACAATTTCCCCCCCCCAATCCGTTTTTAAACATTTTGAATCATTGGTAAATCTGACAATAAAATCAATCTTTACTCCCCGTAAACTTTTAAAAAAGGGATCCCCAAAACCCCCCGGGCCCAGAAAAATAATGCGCAGGATCCAAAACTGTAAGGGTTTTATGCAGGTTTTTTCTAAATTTTCAAAAAACGTTTCCCCCAACAAACATACACTCCATTAAATAGGATCATGATAGTCCCCCCATCGTTTTAACCCCTCTAAAATTCCGCCACCATCTTGAGCATGTTGGTAATTTGGGAAACACTGATGTCCTTTTTTTTCTAAGACAAAAAGAACGCGCCTTTAGGTTTGGGAAATGTGTCTTCGTCAAAACCCTTTTCCCCAATGTTCAAGGGATTCATAAGGGAAAACACCCCTTTTTAACAAGAGTTGAGGGCAAAATATTCTTCCCTTATTGGGCAGACCTTTAAAGGGCAAAAAACCATGCCTCTAATGAGCCCATCATGTGCTGCATAGAGTCGTAAAAAAGACTTTTATTTAAAAATGAAACACATGTACTTTTCTGAAGACGTGCAAAGCATGCTACCCTGAAGGCATCGTCCATGCTTTTATTTTAAATGAGGGGTCGTAAAACCCCGCAAGTTATGAAAGAATACAGGGACTTCCCCTGTCTTAGGATAAACTTTAGTTGAAGATTGCATTTAAATGTGTGCTGCTCCTCTGAATTTCCCCACCCCTTTTGTGGGAAAACATTTGGGGTTCTCTTAAAATTTTTGGGGTTTTACCCAAACTTTTTTTTGGCGTTAAGCTTT
>CM031598.1:7638110-7647206 GCA_018398815.1 Conus ventricosus
TAACTTAATTCATTGATAAACAGAGAAAACAGTATTGGGTTGCCTGCGTCTCCATGTTATACTCCACTAGTACTTCGGATATAATTTGTCAGTTTCTCCCACATGTGATTTTGACCTTCACACTATTATGATACTCATTGTGCATCTAAATTATTTTTCTCGGACCTAATTATTTTATTGAACTAGCCATATAATACTTCTGTTTACATAATCAAAGGTTTTCTCAAAATCAATGAAAGAAACATATAATTTACGATTTAAAGCAAATTGCTTTTGAACAAAGATAGCCAAAGTAAACGTGTGATCTACTGTAGAATAATCATGTTTAAAACAGCTCCACATTCTCCTCTGAGATTGTTTTTGTTATACTCATTACTGCAATCTATAGTTAATACCAGTGCTATATAACTAGTTACATCACGAAGAGAAATACTTCAATGTTTATCAGAGTTATATATATATATATATTATATATATATATATATATATATATATATATATATATATTGAATTATAAACAAAGCTTGCTCTTATGTCTTAGATTGAAGAAATAAGGGAGATACGCATTCATATCTGCAGTGGTAGATGATTCTGCCTAACTAACAGTATGTGCTTGAGTGGGTGAATGGGGAAAAATAAAATAAATGCTTCTCAAAATGAGCCTTTAGCAAGCTTATATTCTCCAAGGGGGTGACATCCTCCAATAGGGAGGGAAACTCACTAACATATAACTCCTGGTCATATACCGATATTTCGAAACTTGGTTGTTTCTCCTCAGTGACCGCGGAAAGTGGTAATTTGACTCCTCTGACTTTTCAGTTTTAAGAAGAATGCAATCCCAGAAAAGGCTGGTGTGCAATACCGTAGTATGTTTGTTGAGTTTTCAAAAAACCAACCAAAGGTGCCATTTAAGAAGCATAAGAAAATCATGAAAGAGCAAAACGAGCTACATTTTCTTGTGAAAAGTAGAAAATATAAAAAGATATCCTTTAAGACACAAGTGCTGAGGGCCAGTTCTTGGAATGAATCCGCAAGGGACTAAAATACAACAAACTAATAAATTCCAAGGATAAGTACCGAGCACCGTTCCAGCAACTTACAGAGCAGCTTGGTGTTGCAATGACTGCAAGAA
This sequence comes from Conus ventricosus, assembly GCA_018398815.1. Classification (NCBI taxonomy): domain Eukaryota; kingdom Metazoa; phylum Mollusca; class Gastropoda; order Neogastropoda; family Conidae; genus Conus; species Conus ventricosus. The sequence continues at coordinate 7,639,243 of CM031598.1, forward strand.
ATATTGAATTATAAGCTAAGCTTGCTCTTATGTCTTAGATTGAAGAAATAAGGGAGATACGCATTCATATCTGCAGTGGTAGATGATTCTGCCTAACTAACAGTATGTGCTTGAGTGGGTGAATGGGGAAAAATAAAATAAATGCTTCTCAAAATGAGCCTTTAGCAAGCTTATATTCTCCAAGGGGGAGACATCCTCCAATAGGGAGGGAAACTCACTAACATATAACTCCTGGTCATATACCGATATTTCGAAACTTGGTTGTTTCTCCTCAGTGACGCGGGAAAATGGTAATTTGACTCCTCTGACTTTTCAGTTTTAAGAAGAATGCAATCCCAGAAAAGGCTGGTGTGCAATACCGTAGTATGTTTGTTGAGTTTTCAAAAAACCAACCAAAGGTGCCATCTAAGAAGCATAGAAAATCATGAAAGAGCAAAACGAGCTACATTTTCTTGTGAAAAGTAGAAAATATAAAAAAGATATCCTCTAAGACACAAGTGCTGAGGGCCAGTTCTTGGAAGGAATCCGCAAGGGACTAAAATACAACAAACTAATAAATTCCAAGGATAAGTACCGAGCACCGTTCCAGCAACTTACAGAGCAGCTTGGTGTTGCAATGACTGCAAGAAATATTGAATTATAAACAAAGCTTGCTCTTATGTCTTAGATTGAAGAAATAGGGAGACATACTGCGGTATTGCACACCAGCCTTTTTTGGGATTGCATTCTTCTTAAAACTGAAAAGGCAGAGGAGTCAAATTACCACTTTCCGCGGTCACTGAGGAGAAACCACCAAGTTTCGAAATATCGGTATATGACCAGGAGTTATGTTAGTGAGTTTCCCTCCCTATTGGAGGGTGTCTCCCCCTTGGAGACTATAAGCTTGGTGAAGGTTCATTTTGAGAAGCATTTATTTTATCTTTCCCACTCAAGCACATACTGTTAGTTTCGCAGAATCATCTACCACTGCAGATATGAATGTTTATCTCCCCCTATTTCTTCAATCTAAGACATAAGAGCAAGCTTTGTTTATAATTATATATATATATATATATATATATATATATATATATTATATATATATATATATATATATTTTATATATATATATAAATATATGATATGATATGAACACTTTATTATCTCAAAGGATGAGAAATTAAGATAGGTGCATAATAAACAGTATAACAAGACAACATGCATAAAACAAGAATCATCACAATCAAGTGGCCACTTATAGAATTTACATATACAGTCCCCCACACAACACACACACACACACACACTTAATCATTTGAAAAACCTCATGCACATGCACTTACACAAGCACACTCATAGGCTTACACTCACAAGCAGATATATACACACCACACACACACACACACACACAACACACACCACACACAAGCACATATATGCAAATACACATATCTTCACACAAGCACACACATCTTCAACCACCCCACAAGCTCTCACTCTCTCGCACCTCCCCCCTCCCTCTCTCTCGCATTCCTTCACATCACTAAGCATGAAAAATGGTACAAAAGACATCATGAATTTAGAAGATGGATCGACCTGGGTATAAAAGTTTTTTGCGCCCTAGATTTGACTCTAAGGGTCCTAAAACGACGTCCAGATGGTAAAATTTCGTAATATTTTGTTAAAACATGGCTATCATCACTGGCAATCTTTCTTGCTTTCCTCTCCACTCATCTGTCATACAATTCTTGCATTCCAACTTGCTTCCTTCCAATCACTTTGCTACACACATTCACCACATCATTCAATACTCGCTTGCTCTTCACACCCAAACTTCCATACCAGCACATGAAAGAAGCAGTGAGCAATGACTCAACTCAACATCTGTAATAAGTTTGTAAGATTACAGGTTTTAACACCAATATTTCGTAGCTTTTGCAAACAGAATATTCTTGACTGGCAATTTTTATGGATTTTATATATATATATATATATATATATATATTATATATATATATATACATGTATATATATATATATATATATATATATATTATATATATATATATATATATATATTATATATATATATATATATAATACCTTTTTATTAAGGAGAAGACGTTTTCAAATAAATGTTTAATTCCTTCTCAACAACAAACCGACAAGGGTTTCAATCTTTAATTGATGTAAACAAAAACAAAAAAAGGAAAACAAGGAAGAACCTAAACGTGCATAATTCATGCTACATTTTTTGAAAGAACACACACACACACACACACACACACACACACACACACACACACTATAACAACATATCTACATGTATATGTAGTGCTATGGTTCAAAATATTTACAAAGTATTACTGTTTGCGCCACACCTTGACGCGCACTTCAACAGGCCTACATCACTCCTGTGATGTCAAAATACAATAGATACGGCAGATCATACTGCGTCCTTACCAGAAAATAGAATTCATAACCAAATAATCTAGTACAGCTCCAGTTTCTGTTTACAGAAAACACAACAAGCAACTAAACACATTCGAAGTCCTGCTGTTTAAGATCACCGCTTACTGATATATGAATATCACATAGATTAGCAAACAATGAATATAAAGTGTTCTAAAAACGCAAAGCCGTTTTCACGATTAAATTATGCATGACAAGGAGAACCTCAGGTGAACATAAACAATACGTACAACACGTCTTTGTCAGTGCTGCACAGTGCTATAACAAACACACCAATATTATGAGGCTTAGTGTCCACCCGTCTGACACAAGGTTCCAGTTCATCTTAATCAAATATATAAGATATCCTGGTGGCCTTCTTTGTTTCATAAATTTCACTGCTGGAATACAGATACTTTCATGTTCAGAAATAAGAAAAGAAATAAGTTCTTCGACAAAAGCGTCGGCAAGACCAACAAAATCAAACAATTTCAACAATGAAATGACATCATCATTTGTTAATGTAGACATCAGTCCATTAATATTCCAATGCAAGAAGGATAAAAGTTTTGGTCGTTTGTTAAAAGTGTTACTTACATCATCATCATTATGGTTTTAAATCGTGCGCCTGTCCTGCTTTCCATCTTCCTGGCACACCCGCGCCACGCCCTAGTTCACGGGATACACCAACAAGAAGATGGGGCACATCACAACACGAACTGCTCCTTACAACAACTTTAGCGTTCACGTTTTAGAAATTCACGTGCAATGGAAAAATCAGTTTATTTGGACATCGGCACCGGTGCGCCATTAAAACGTGCACCCCGTGAAAATAAACGTGCACATGAGAGATAACATTTGGGTTGGCCGTTTTTTGTTCTTTTTTTTTAATCCGATCAAACTATCGTCCTTATCTACGGATTGTCTCTTGCCGTCTGTCAACAAGTAACTGAACATCAGCAAGTCTCTCTTGCCATCTTGTCTTGCATTTTTTTTTCATGTGTGGAGTCGATCTTTTTCAAATGTATCTGGCATATCTCAAGAAGTCCTCACCAGTGAAGATGTTCGAAGCCTGGAATTTACTTGTTGATGTAAGGATGTCAGTTTCTGTGTAGAGAAACCTCAAAGAGTGATGAAAGGAGAGTCTGTTCACCATTAAGACGAACGGTCTATGATACCAAATTCAAAGTCATCTGTCAGTCCCCTTCTGTCCGTAAACAGATCACGGTGTAAACCTCTCCAATTCAGCACTCGTTTCATTCGCTCCTGGGCTAACCATAGACAAGCAAGTTTTTACGCTTAGAACGTCCTTCTAGGCTGTCAAGTCTGTTTTCGTAATCATCCGTTTTCGAAATTAAGTTGTTGTTGTTGTTGGGGTTTTTTTGTTTGTTTTTTTTTCTTTTTTCTTTTTTTTTAATAAGTCTTTTGAAGATCTAGTCTATTAGTTCGGAGGTCGGGGACCTCTTCCTTTAGGCTCCTCAGCTCACTTCGAAGGGACGCATAATCTGCTCCCAGATCGTGAACTTCCAGCTTTACTACCGGTTTGGGGCTCATCTGCTTACTCAGATTCTTCAAGGTCGCCGTAATGTCGCTGTTGATCAGCTTATAGCCCGACGAGGAAGCGGAAACTGTCTCCCCTTATTCGGGTAGGGTTGGGTTCTAGCTTGCTTTCGATGTCATCACATTGAAGTAACAGGCTGCCCTAAAACAGGTAGAGGAGCGGCAAACCAGAGGTGACACCGTCCGTCCAGGCCATAGCGTCACAATGGTGACCTGTAAAGTAGGCTTCGTCCTGACCTAATTCCAGGTGAAACTGATGTAGGCCAACAAGCAGCGAGCACACACAGTCCTGAGTGGTGCAGCAGTGGAAGACACGCTGACTGAGCAATGTCGCAATGATCGGAGCACACTGCACACTTTATCCGCTAGAATGCACGCATAGCACCCCGAGGCCACGAAGACAGAGAGAGAGAGAGAGAGAGAGAGAGAGAGAGAGAGAGAGAGAGAGGGAGAGAGAGAGAAGGGGGAAGGGAGGGAGGGGGAAGGAAAGGTAAGAAACAGCTGAAAAGTGAGAAGCAGTGGGAAAGGCACGCAACCAAGGAAAATTAGGTGATAAAGTAAAAACAGAAAACAGGGCGAAAAGTATAATAAAGAACGAAAGACACCAAACAGGGGAAAAAAGTAGGAAAGAAAGAGATAAACCTGAAAAAGGTAGAAGAAACAAAAAAAAAACACAAAAAAAAAAACAGGAAAATATAGGAAAGATGGGAAGAAAGGAGAAAAAAGGTAGGATGTAGGTGGAAAGTTACGGGGGAAAGAAGGCAGAGGAAAGGGGAAAACGCTGGGGAGAAGGAGTAAATGGTTGGAAGAGGGAAAGGGTGGCGAAATTGTAATTAAAAGACAAGAAAAAATGGGGAATGCATGGGAGAAAGATAGAAAACGGGGGTAGGAAGGTTGCGAACAAAAAGGGAAAGAGTAGAAAAAGGTCACCCTGCATCTACGTGTTTCAAAGTATCAGAGGTGGCTCCTCGGGTCTTGAAATGCAGTCACCGTGAGACACTACGTTCTACGTCAGAGTGGCTAAGGGTTGCCTCACACACGTTAACACAGCCATTTCTAACCTAAACGGAATTCGTTGGCAGGAGACTGTTTTCTCCAATGACGATGCGTACAGTATGAAACTAAGAATCTGCCAGGATCCATGGGTAAGCAAGCAGGTGACATACATGCATGAAGGAATGTCATGACACTTGTTTATTTTCCTTGACTGGCAGGCGTTACTTCTCGACGCATGGGCGTTTTTCTTCGTTAATTCCTTTCTACAATTTTGTTGACGCTAAGCAGTGACGACCGTTTTGAGACATCGCTGCCAGTACTTTACTTTGAAAGTATCAGTGATTAGTAGACGTCAACAGATCCTCTCTCTCTCTCTCTCTCTCTCTCTCTCTCTCTCTCTCCTCTCTCTCTCTCTCTCTCTCTCTCTCACACACACACACACACACACACACACACACACACACGCACGTGCGCGCGCACACACACACACACACACACACACACACACACACACACACACACACACAACACACACACACACCACATACTTTGCAGAAAATTCATATTTTTGTTATTATCGTTTTCCATCAAAACTTAAGATTCAGTTGACAGGTACAAATATGTTAATAAATTGTTACTTAGATTCGCAACATACCTGACTGAATCCTGAAAGTTAAGGAAATAAAGCTCTGCCTATTACCGATTCGTGAGGTAAACGTTTAGGCCTACTTGTGCTGCGCATGAATTTTACAGCGTACTTCTTGTTTGTTTGCCATTGTTCTTCAACAAAACGCAACTATACCATGCCAATTCTTGTACAATTTAGATTCCTGATCATTGGGGTCAGATGGCCTACAAAAACTGAATAAACTATTATTTTTATTATCGTTATTATTTCAAATCTTTAAATAAATGTTAGCGAACCGCCCAGAGAACGTAGACAAACGAGTCACAAGACAAAACACAACGCGTTTCGACCTCTTAGGTCTTCCTCGGGTGAGACATAAACGAATAAAACAACGAAAATTCACTTAGCCTTGATCGCTTCAGATCGCTTAGGGTTCAGCGCAAGGAAGAAGGCGTTGAACCCTAAGCGATCTGAAGCGATCAAGGCTAAGTGAATTTTCGTTGTTTTATTCGTATATGTCTCACCCGAGAAAGACCTAAGAGGTCGAAACGCGTTGTGTTTTGTCTTGTGACTCGTTTGTCTACGTTCTCTGGGCGGTTCGCTAACATTTATTTAAGATTTGTTTAGATTTCCGCCTGCAGTCGTCTCGCTTTGCAACTAGTTATTATTTCAATTATTTATCATTATTATTACTATTACCATTATTATTATTTTTAAACACACACACACACACACACACACACACACACAACACACACACACACACACACACACACACACACACACATTTAAACACGTAGTAGTCCGTTCATCTAGATCTTTTTATATGTTTTATCTATACATATTCATTTGTCTTTTATTTAATGTTATCAGTCCCGAAGACGGTCTGCGATCGAAGCGTCAGCGATTTTTTTTACTTTTTTTTTTTTCTCTATTGCAAATCTTCAGGACATCCTCAAAGCACGTTCTTTTTTGTCAGCACATCGTGTTTCAATAACACACTGACTGAAGACTGATTCAACAAACTCCATGATCGTAGAGGGAAAAAAAGACACACTTTTTTGAAGAATGAACGACCATAACTTACTGAACTATATAAAGAAAAACTGTGTTTAAAGGTAGCTTAAAAGAAGAAAAAAAAGAAGAAAATATGACAGACACGAAATTTACAATGATATCGACTAACTAATCAAACAACAGTAAGTTGGGGGGGGGGGGGGGGGGGGGGGGGGGGGGGGGTCAACGAACGCGGCCATCTGATTTTTTTTCTTTTTACTAGTTTTTCTTTTTTTCATTAGAAGACTTTTTATTAATCAGTCGTGTAAATCAGGCCATGTGCCGGCACTTTCCCGTCACTGGAATGACTGCCCCTCCCCGTCCCCAAATCGAACAAACCCTACGTTAGTCATTGAACACCCCTCTGAATGTCTCATCCTGACAGACACATGCAGGGAAGCGACAGCAGGGCTGTTTCCAGGGCTGCCACAGCATTCTCCACCCGGTGAACTGAGAGGGGACCTCCTGCACGCTGTCCTGGTGCTGCCTCAGACCTGCACCATGGCGGACACCACCTGCGCATGGTCGTCAGCACGGAGAGGTGTGTGGGCCGTGGGGTCAGAGGTCAGATTGTACAATGTGGGAGGGTCCAGAGGCACAGCTGCGAAGCAGACATCGGGAGATGTGTACCGTGGTTCTCGCAGTAGCAGCTTCCAGACCGTGGAACCTGACATGAAGAGAACAAAGAAATGAAGGTAATGATTCAGCGCCCACTTGCGCCGGATTTGACAAAGATCAGTGGTTGCTCCTTCTTCATGTTTGGTTGTCCCGAGTGTTGTTCATCTTGCCTGAAGAAGACCTAGAGGTCGAAACGCGTTGTGTTTTGTCGTGTGATACGTTTGTCCACCTTGTTCGGCGGAAGTAAGGTTAAACATTTTGTTTAGATTTGTTTAGATTTTCGCCTGCGGTTGCCTCACGTTGCAATGAAAGTAGTGAATTCAATGTGCCTATTTAAGGAACGAAAAAAGACGATGGCAATAGAATACAAAGATTATGTCATTATAACTGGTAGTGCCGGACGCATAGAAAAGAACAACAAAAACAAAAATTAATAAAACAAGAATGTCATCGAGCAAAAACTTCTTCCATTTTGTTGCATGTAAGTCGACGGCTACTAAATAAAAATGATTTACTTCACAGCTAACGAATATCAGATTGGGTATTACTATATTACTGAAAACATTATATTTAAACAATTTCTTTTTGTTTAGAAGAGAGGGTGTTAGTTACCGCCATGACATTGACAAACAAGCACATGACAAGACATAATGCATTTCGACCTCTTGGATTTATG
>CM031598.1:7648206-7660706 GCA_018398815.1 Conus ventricosus
GACTAATAATTTCCAAAGGGCCATCTAAGAAGCATAAATCATGAAAGACAAAACAGCTACTTCTGTGAAAAGTGAAAATATAAAAAAGATATCCTCTAAGACACAAGTGCTGAGGGCCAGTTCTTGGAAGGAATCCCAAGGGACTAAAATACAACAAACTAATAAATTCCAAGGATAAGTACCGAGCACCGTCCAGCAACTTACAGAGCGCTTGGTGTTGCAATGACTGCAAGAAAATATTGAATTATAAACAAAGCTTGCTCTTATGTCTTATGATTGAAGAAATAGGGGAGACATACTGCGGTATTGCACACCAGCCTTTTTTGGGATTGCATTTTCTTAAAACTGAAAAGGCAGAGGAGTCAAATTACCACTTTCCGCGGTCACTGAGGAGAAACCACCAAGTTTCGAAATATCCGTATATGACCAGGAGTTATATGTTAGTGAGTTTCCCTCCCTATTGGAGGGTGTCTCCCCTTGGAGACTATAAGCTTGGTGAAGGTTCGTTTGAGAAGCATTTATTTTATCTTTCCCCACTCAAGCACATATGTTAGTTAGGCAGAATCATCTACACTGCAGATATGAATGTTTATCTCCCCCTATTTCTTCAATCTAAGACATAAGAGCAAGCTTTGTTTATAATTATATATATTATATATATATATATATATATATTATATATATATATATAATATATATATATTAATATATAGATGATATGATATGAACACTTTTATTATCTCAAAGGATGAGAATTAAGATAGGTGCATAATAAACAGTATAACAAGACAACATGCATAAAACAAGAATCATCACAATCAAGTGGCCACTTATAGAATTTTACATATACAGTCCCACACACACACACACACACACACACACACACACACACACTGAATCATTTGAAAAACCTCATGCACATGCACTTACACAAGCACACTCATAGGCTTACACTCACAAGCAGATATACACACACACACACACACACACACACACACACACACACACACACACACACACACACACACACACACACACACAAGCACATATATGCAAATACACATATCTCACACAAGCACACACATCTTCAACCACCCACAAGCTCTCACTCTCTCGCACCTCCCCCTCCCTCTCTCCCTCTCTCTCGCATTCCTTCACATCACTAAGCATGAAAAATGGTACAAAAGACATCATGAATTTAGAAGATGGATCGACCTGGGTATAAAAGTTTTTTGCGCCTAGATTTGACTCTAAGGGTCCTAAAACGACGTCCAGATGGTAAAATTTCGTAATATTTGTTAAAAACATGGCTATCATCACTGGCAACTCTTTCTGCTTCCTTCTCCACTCGTCTGTCATACAATTTCTTGCATCCAACTTGCTTCCTTCCAATCACTTTGCTACACACACTCACACATCATTCAATACTCGCTTGCTCTTCACACCCAAACTTCCATACCAGCACATGAAAGAAGCAGTGAGCAATGACTCAACACAACATCTGTAATAAGTTTGTAAGATTACAGGTTTAACACCAATATTTCTTTGCTTTTGCAAACAGAAAAATTTTTGGATGGCAATTTTTATGGATTTTTTTAAATATAAAATTTTAATATATATATATAATATATTAAAAATTTTTAAAATATATATATATAGATTTTTAAAATTTTATATAAAAAAATTTGGTAAATGATTTTTAAAAAAGGGAAAGGGTTTAAAAACTCGGGGTTTAAAACTCTAAAAAGGGGGGGGGCCGGGCTTGCTGTGCTGTAAACCAGGTTTAAACACCCTGGGGACAGCCAGCAAGCTCGAAAAAAAATTTGTAGATTTTTAAACCCCGATTTTTTAACCTTTTTTTTTAAACCCTTCATTGACAAATGTTGCTCCCCAAGGGGTCAAAGCACTTTTAAAATGGGTTTTGGCCTTTGGCTATTTTTCATCTATTTTAATAATATAAAATTATTTAAAAATAAATAATAAAACCTTTTTTTTAAGGAAAAAACTTTTTTTCAATAAAGTTTAATTTTTTTCTCAAAAAAAAACCCCGAAAAGGGTTTTTCCAATCTTTTTTCGCGCAAGGAAAAAAGGGTTTAAAACCCCAAACCGATCAAAAGCGATAAAGGGGCAAGGAATTTTCGTTGTTTTATTCGTATATGCCCTCACCCGAGAAAGCCCCAAGGGGTCGAAAACGCTTTTGTGTTTTGTCTTGTACTCGTTTGTCTACGTTCTCTGGGGGGTTCGCTAACATTTTTTTAAGATTTTTTAGATTTCCGCCTGCATCGTCTCGCTTTGAAACTATTTAATTTTTTCCCAATTATTATCATTTTATTACTTTTAACCATTATTATTATTTTTAAAACACCACACACACACACACACACACACACACACACACACCCCCAACACACCCCACACCACACAAAACACCACACATTTAAACCGTAGTGCCCTTTTCATCTAAAACCCTTTTTATATTTATTATCTTACATTTTCATTTGTTTTTATTTAATGTTATCACCCCAAAGACGGCGGGGGACCGAAGCGTCAGCGTTTTTTTTTTATTTTTTTTTTTTCCCCCATTGGCAAATTTCGGGAAACATCCTCAAAGCACTTTCCTTTTTTTGTCAGAACATCGTTTTTCAAAAAACCACTGACTGAAGACTGGTCAAAAAACCCTTCCATGACCCCGGAAAAGGGGGAAAAAAAAAACCACACTTTTTTGAAGTTTGGAACGACCAAAACTTAGGGAACTAATAAAAAAACTGTGTTTAAAGGTAGCTTAAAGAAGAAAAAAAAAAAAAAATTATGACAGACAAAGAAATTTTCAAAGATATCGACTAACTAATCAAACAAAAAATAAGTTGGGGGGGAGGGGGGGGGGGGGCAACGAACGCGGCCATCTATTTTTTTTCCTTTTTTCTAGTTTTTTTTTTTTTTTCAAATTTGAAGACTTTTTTTTTTACGTGTGGAAATCAGAGCCATTGTGCCGGCACTTTTTCCCCCCCCACTGGAAGAAATGCCCCCCCCCCGTCCCCAAAAAATTTGGGAAAAAACCCTTCTTAGTCCCTTGAACAACCCCCCCTGAAAGGCTCATCCCGACGGCCCCATGCAGGGAAGCGCGCAGGGTGTTTCCCCGGGGGTGCCACAGCATTTTCCCCCCGGGTGAACTGGAGGGGGCCTCCTGCACCCCTGTTGGTGCGCCCCAGAAACCCCGCACCTTTGGGGGACAAACCCCCTGGCATGGTCGTCAGCACGGAGAGGGGTGTGGGGCCCTGGGGGGCAGGGTCAATTGTACAATGTGGGGGGGGGGGTCCAGAGGCCAAAAGTGCGAAGCAAGGCCCCTTCGGGAATGTGGACCGTTTGGGTTTTCGCAGTAGCAGCTTCCAGACCGTGGAACCTGACATGAAAAAGAACAAGAAAAAGAAGGTTTAAAATTCCCGCGCCCCAAATTGCGCCGGATTTGCCCAAAAATCAGTGGTTTTCTCCTTCTTTATGTTTGGGTTGGGCCCGAGTGTTGTTCATCTTGCCCGAAGAAGACCTAAAAGGTCGAAACGCGTTGTTTTTGTCGTTGTGATACGTTTTTTAGGGCCTTGTTTTGGGAGTAAGGTTAAAAACGAAGATGACTTCCCTCTGTTTTTTTCCATGTGGACGGAGAAAGACAAACAAAGAACAAGGGGTGGGGCTCATTTTTGTTTTCCAAAGTGGGGACGGGGAATAGACAAAGAACCCAAATTTACTATCTGTTGGGTTTTCCCTTTTGGGACGGAGAATTTGTGGCATTCTCCGTACCACTTTGGGCAACAACAGAGGTCACTCTTCGTCTTTTTTTTGTACTGTCCAAATGTTTAAAAGTGATCTAAAAATTTTTTTTTCCTGAAAAAGCCCAAAAGGTCGAAATGCATTGTGCCTTGTCATTGCCTTTTTGTGGGCAATTCATTGGCGGTAACTTTAAAACCCTCTCTTTCTAAATTTGGGTTCGTCCCCCCGCCGTTATACGCCCTTTTTTAAAATTTTTATTTGGTGTCCCCTTTTTTTTTTTTTTTTTTTTTTTTTTGGGGGGGGGGGGGGGGGGGGGGGGGGTCAAAAGTTTTTTGAAGAGAGAAAACCATACTCAGACAAAGGAATTCAACAGCAAACTTAATTATGGCACATTCGTCACAAAGTCTTTATGTCTGGGTATGGTCATAGAGCATTAATTTGTCCACAGTGTTTTAAGTTTATCGTTTTCAATTAAAGCTGTGACATACCCATAGTCGTAATGTGGCGAGACAGGAAAGCACCGACAGTGCCAGAGCCAAATGGGCTGCATCATAAATGACTTCGTGACAACACTATTTGTACGTCATATCGTTACACATTCGTATCAAACTAGTAATTTTCCACATGGAGTAAAGTGAACTGTTTTGACTCCATCCATCCACGGAACAGTGTGTGAAAACAAACCTACAGTAGTCATGAATATTTTGCCACAAAGGTGGGCGTTTGAAATGCAGTGAATAACTGTAACAATTACATTCGGTTGACCATTTGCTTCAACTCTAAAACATTCGTTTGTTGCCTTGATGGGGTGATACTAACGCAGAAAAACTGATAAGATGATTATAAATATCACAAGGAAAATGTGTTTATGGTGCATAATTACTCTCTGTGATGATGTGTGTTATTCTGGAAGGGAATTATTTTCCTTTTATTATGGTGTGGGACTCTGGAAAGAGGAATTTCTTTCCATCACATGAACATTTGCCTAAATGGATGACTGGAGCGACCAGTAGTAAGAATCGTAAACTCAGTGCCAGGTGATTATCACTTCTAGAAAGTTGACAATACCTATCGCGCAACTTCGCACACACACACACACACACACACACACCACACACACACACACACAACACACACACACACACACCTGTTTAAGCGCGGCAAGGGAAACAACTACTCAAATTATCTCCCCTGAGAAACCCTGAAGAAGAAACTAAGACGGTCTACAGAATGCGCCTAGCTTCAGCTGCTATATTCCGGGGAAAAGAAAATTTCGTGGGGAGGGTTTGGGGGGGGGGGGGGTTGTAAAAAAGACACACTAGTTGTCTTCCTTGTGAGGGAGATTCTCCTCAATTTTCCTCCACAGCCACACGGAGACTGTGTCAAACGGGTATCTGCCTATCGGGTCACCAATGAATAAGTCCGGGAATTTGTGTTCAGATGCCTCGACCAAAGAAAGACCAGACAAACAACTAACAACTCCAGAGTTTCTACACAGGATCTCAACATTCAAGAGGCAATTAATACGTCACTTCCACGGACACTGACTGAAGCGGTTACAGATGTTTACAAAACCAATCTTGTCGTTAATGGCAAGGGAGTGGCATGAATGAAGACTTTAGGTTGAGAATGTCTAGTTCCGGGGCTCATACGCTCCTACACACCATTAATTAAAGGTTTAGCATCCACACACGGGTGTCCAGAGCTCACACTCTTCTTCACATAGCATGTCTTTAGCCGTAAATTGTATACCGACGGCGCAGTGATCCAAGAACGTAACTCAAAGTGCAAACAATATGACAGGAGAAACTTTTCTGAACGTATTTTCATTCATGTCCTAAATAGAAAAATATTATTTATAATCCACGCACTACTGGTACTTGAACTTTCGTTATCTGTTTCAATAGCTCCTTCCAGAGGGGGAGATGCATGTATCTGTCTTTTTTTTTTCCTCTTCAATTTATGCAAAAGAAAACCACACAACTCGGACGTAAGATTATCGCTGGTTCTATTTATATATTGTGTGTTTTATAGTGTCAGCTTATCTAACTGTTAATCGTTTGCATTGTGGATCAGCTAATTGTCATTTACGGTTGTATTTTTTCCTCTTCTTTTGTTTTCAATTAAATCGCTGTTAAGTTACAATAAATACTTTGTGTATGCATGCTTGTGTCCGACAGATGTGTGTCATTTATGGGTTGACGTTTCTGCGCACTGTCTTCTTTCGGCGCATCTGTAATTTCTCGACTTATTTGATTAAAATTCAGTACTGGGGGGAAGACTTCACTGAACACACAGGTATGATTTCCGCCCGGTCCTCTGCCAAAGAAACACAAGTACTGGGCAATTGGAAGGCCCAGTACTGGCTGCTACAGTTCTTTCTTCTCTCCAGAAGAAAAAGGCGTCTTTCAGCCCAACCAGTTGTCTAGGACGCTGTGGGCCACTTCAGGCTCTCCAGTGGGGGTAACCAGAAAAAAAGTCTGGAGCAGACACTGTTGTCTCCCTTGTTTTCTGGGATAAGTTTGTCTCCCTTGTTTTGTGGGATAAAGTTTTCGTTTGTTTCTTTGTTTGTTTTGTGTTGTTGTTTTTTGTTTGTTTGTTTAATTGTTTTTGTTTTGTTTTCAAACAAATAAACATTTTTCCTTTTGGAGCAAGGGGGTGAAAATTTGATCATTCCCACCCCCCCCCCCCCCCTCCTATCATTCTGGTGAGCATTTTAAAAGAAATGATGTTGAAGCGGTTTCCAGAAAGGAGAATATAAGAAATTGGTATAATGTTGCAATTCGGTACAAAGGGGACGAGCTATAAGTTATGATTTTCCCCACCCTGCTGCGGCAAAGCCCGTTAACAGCCCGGAGGTCTTGGGACGTGCCGACACAGGGCACCTGCCACTGACTGCAATAACTGTAACATTTGGGCAAGCGAGGTGCGTGCATGAATATCAGAGAACCTCGGTTGCATGGCTCTAAAGCTGAAATTTTGGTCTATAATGAGGAATAGCCTGAAAATAGATTGCCCTCCCCCCCCCCCCCCCCCCCCCCCCCCCCCCCCCCCCCCCCCCCCCCCCCCCCCCCCTTCCGTCCCCTAACCAATCTGTGACGAGGTGTAAATGAAAAAGACGCGGTCTATTGCTATCAAGAACCTGGGATAAAAATCCACGAGAATGAAAACGATAGTTTTGAGAAATTCTTGGTTTAAACATATACTCCATGTGTCCGAAGGGCTTAAATGTGGATACAAGACATGCGCAATAAGCACACACACACACACACACACACACACACACACACACACACACACACACACACACACACACAGCAGATACAAGAAGAAGAGATACAGAGAGGAGAGAGAGAGAGAGAGAGAGAGAGAGAGAGCCCAAACCTGAACGAGGGCGGTAGGTGATAGCATGCACACTATCTCGGCAATAGTGAAACAGGAACTGTGAGGGGACACCTCCTCCTCCCCTCTCAGCAGGGGGCCAGGGAAACCCCGTCCATCACGTGACCGGCAGTGACGTCACTGTCCAGGCTGACGTGGAGCAGCTCAGCCAGTGTGGGCAGCACGTCCATCAGGCTGACCGGTTCCTGCACCACGGCCCCTGCAGGGAAGTGACCGGGCCATCGGACAATGCCGGGCACCCGGAATGACCCCTCTGTGGACCCGTCGCCCTTGCCGCCTGAGAGGGACAAAAAAAACTGTTTTGGTGTCGTCTTTCCCTTCCACTCTACCTCAGTGGTACAACTCCAATATCGCTCCTTCCGGCTCCCGCATACATAGCCACACCCTGTCTTATCCTGTAGCGGCCTGAACTCCGACATTCCACAGACAGCAAGCAAAAGTATCATCATGTCGTCATGGGACAAGTCATCCGGGCATGCACGGCTTTGCTGTCGGGTCACTGTGGCGGTGGTCAGTGGTGCCTGTTGTGATCCAACACACTGGGACACCACTGACTGTCCTATACTGAACATAATCACTGCTTATTTGCGTAGTTTGCGTGTGTGAGAGCACTCCCTCCGACTCCCTCCCCAACATCTCAATGGTCTTGCTGTTACCGACGAGTCTGACACGAAGTCACCACGGTATACATGTGAAGGTAGAGGAATATAAACCTGAGATCAACGCAAGACCATGGCGTGAATGGTTAAAATGCGTGACGCTTTCTTTAAATAATGATTAAAGAGGATACATAGCATGGCGCAGTTTTAGTCTTCGATTTCATGATAGGGCTGTCTTCTTTACTTCCTTTAGTGTTCTATTACAGCATCAGCCAGGCCCGAGAGATGCACAACCCTGAGGAGTTGGTCAATAGAATTAAACGTGTTCTGCGAGAGGCATCCATAAAGTGAATGAAACTCGCCTGTGTGGCTCCAGTATTCCCTCTGGACACATTCCAGAGTCAAGAAGCCTTGATAGAAGTTGGATGGGGCCAAGGAAAAAAAAATCCTGTAAATGCGTGCTTCAAATGGGACTCGAACCAAAGTCCTCTCAGTCCCCAACTTCGGAATGCTATCCACTGCATGATGACGTAAGTCAAAAAACATTCGTTGTTTACATTTTCCTGGAAGTCTATCATGGACAGCCAACTTCCATTTTGAAATTGATTCAGACAGAGTCGGCGGCATTACATTCCGCACAGTAATCTGCCGACCTGAAAATCATTGTCGTGAATTCCGCCACTGCAAATTACTTCGATTTCCCTCCGACATTTCCTCTCTCTGCCCTCTCAAGCGTTTTTCTATTCCCATTTTCGAACGAGTCCGCCCAAGATGGAGCATTCACGTAAAAACCGTTGAAAGAAAATAAGATCAGATATCTGTCGACCATTTCAAAGACCCTTTGGAGGGGTCTGTGTGGTTATTGATGAGAAGTATAATTCTTCGGATTATGATTGTTCTAAGGTCGTAACAAACGCGGACAGTTTGTGACTTTCCAATGAAAAGATCGTACTGACAGGACCCGTTAAAACCAAAGAAGTGCAGCGCTGGATGAGAGCTCACAAGTTGATCAGACGGAAATGTGGATCTGAATCAGTTATTCAACTAAACTGAAAAGTAAATCTAATAACCATCGTCAGTGCGTTCTTTTTGCCGTTTTGGCTTTGAATTGAAGGTACTGTTTTCGAACCATGGAAGATGCAACCATTAATCATCAGGAAGAGTGGCATGAGACAAGATACTGTACTCCATTCAGATTCATCAAAACCGATGATTCTCATCGAACTCACTGTGCCATACAGAATGAAGCAAGTTTCAAAGTAATATGACTGCAAGCGGAAATAGAAACAACATTTCAAAGAGAAATTATGATAATCCGCCAGACAACAGTGTTTTCTCCTGCAATGTGTTTGTCTCTTGTGTCTGGCGGATTAATTGTAATTTCTCTTTATAAATCAGGATGAAGGAAACTCACCTCTACTAGACTGAGATGTATGACAGTCCGGTCAGCAGGTTGAGGAGTCTGGCTTTCAGACCAATGTCCTCGCCATGAAAGTTGGAGCGAGGAGATTTGTAGGCTCATCAGCCTTTGATCTCATGAAGCAGGTCACGAGTTCCGGAAAGAAGAGGACCAAACCTTAATCAATGCTAATAGCTGAGACGGCTAAAAAGAGAGTTCTAGCTCGATCTGGCCGAGGAGAAACTAAAGTACACTTAACACGGCTTCAATTTCCCAACTTAGAAAGAGTTCCCGATAGTGTTGTGTGCAAGTCGTCCATCTAAAAAGGCACATCTTGAGACGCCCATCGATTCAATATTTGCAAGTTCCAATCTCGGCAACGCCAGGAAAAAATCTGGCAGCAAAGGGGCATCTTCGAGTGGTACCTGGATGTGGAGGACCAGCACTTTATAGTGTAATGAGTTCAGGGCCGAAACACTATTCTTATTTTTTCTCTAAAGACATTCTGCTCTTAAACTCTCCCAAAGTTTCTTTCTACAGCCTTCTGCATGATAAGAAAGTTACCTGAACATTTCAGTCATCCTCATATGGCTAACTGCTAACTGAAAAGTAGATCATCAAGCAAATGAAATAATGATGTAACAGCGAAAAGAAGGGCCCCTACTCCAATGGTTAGACCGTTGGGCTGTGAAACTGACAGTTGAGAATCAAAACCCCTGGTGGATTTCGGTTTTTATGAATCACAAACTCTCTCTGTTGGTTCAGCAGTAAATGTTTAAAGCAATGGAAGGACAGGGTGGGATCTGTCTTCTCTAATGCTATGGCTTTGACACAGTGAATCTCAGACCGGTTTGCTGCCACTTTAAGCCATTAGGCAATGCAACTTTATAAATGAAAAGATTTGGGGGGAAATTCATGCGCTCTCAGGCACACACGCACACACGCACGCACGCACGCACGCGCACACACACACACACACACACACACACACACACACACACACACACACACACACACACACACACACACACACACACGTGTTCCCATTTGCTTGCATGCATACACACAAACACCCACGTGGGCTTAAACCGGGAGCTATCTCACCACTGAATGGAAAATTGCAGCCTCCCACTGTTCTGCCCAGCGAATCTGTCTCTGTGGGCATCCCCCCATGGTCGGAGGTGAAGTAGACCAGCGTGTTGTCCGCCATCCCCAACCGCTCCAACATGTCCATCACCTGGCCCACCCCCCAGTCCATCTCCTCCACAGCATCCCCGTACGGTCCGTGCCGCGAGCGACCTTTAAACTCGGGGCCTGTGGGGATGGCTGAGTGCACGTGCAGCCAGGAGAGGAAGAGAAGAAAAGGGCGTGGTCCGCGTGACGAGCCTGCAGGAAGCGTTCACTCTCTGTCACCAGTTTCCGGGCGACAGTGGCAAGGTCAATGGGCTGCTCCACCAGGGTGTAGTTCCTGGGTTAAAAAAAAAAAAAAGAAAAATGAAACGAAAAACCCAAAGTATGCAGCAGTGACTGCTAGACAAAGACGTGTCCTCTCTCTCTCTCTCTCTCCTCTCTCTCTCTCCTCTCTCTCTCTCTCTCTCTCTCTCTCTCTCTCTCTCTCTCTCTCAGACTAATTACCTAGAAAGTGTTGTGTAAGTGGGATGCATTGAAAGAGCAACCATCCAAAACTACCCAGAACTATTTGTAATGGAGTAGTGTGTCGTCAACGTAAATTGTGACGTCAACGTTAAATTACATAACAAGATGACGTGAAAATAAAACAAAAAAAACGGTGAGGCCCCTGAGTCCGGACTGGAACTGACTACCACCGGTTGTGTGGGTACACAGCCCGTGCCCCAGCCGCTGTCTCTGCCAAGACAACGTAGAGAGTCTGACCGCCAGGTCAGTACAGTAAATAAATTATGTAGAAAAGGACCTCAGGATTCTCCGTCAAGACCATGTGGAGAGGCTGACCGCCAAGTCGGTAGTCCGTCGTGATCTTCTATGTGGATGTACCCTGTGGGACTTTGAACTGAACTCGTGGGGGGCTCTGCTTGCTGTGTGAAGACTGTGACTTGGGCTCGTTGCAGCCAGCTGTGTGCACTGTGAGAAATATTCAATGTGTCAGTTTGAGAGCGACGGTTGAAGCCCCCTGTGTTTGTGAATGCCCTTGCTGGTAGTGGCGTGTATTGATTTTGTGCCGATTTGTATTGATATGTGTCAAATGTTTTGATGGTTCAAGCAGCATATAAAAGAGAAGAAGCTTAACCTGTTTGTTGCCTGGCTGTCCATGTTCGTGTGGTGTGGGTGTGTGGGAGGGAATAATCGTTACTCGCATCCAAACTTTGGAAGTGAGAGTCAGAAAGTCATAAAACACAGCACCACACCATCCGTAACATTTAGAAAAATCATAAGATTAACAGAGCCCCCAAGGAAATAAACGATTACATGATAATTTTTCAAAATGGAGTGACTGAAGGCGGCGAACGAAGCAAGATCAGGAATAGATTTTAGAACTTAAACCGCCAATGACATTGACAAACAAAGCACAAGACAAGACACGATGCATTTCAACCACTTGGGTCTTCATCAGGCGAAAAAATAAATCACATTTAACATGTGGACAGTACAAACTACGAAAAACAAAAAAAAGGGGGAATGAAAAATGACTTATCCGTAATTCTCCATGAAGGCGGAAATGACATGAGGCCAGGGGGATTATGGGAGAGGAAACAGAGGGGGGGGGGGGGGGGGGGGGGGGGTTGCGTCAGGGAGGTGTGTGTGTGTGATATGATAGGGTTGTGTGTCTAGTTTATTAGGATGGTATGATATCTTTGTGATGGTTGTGGTAATGGTGGATAATAATGATCAACAAAATAAAAAAAAAAAAAAAAAAAAAAAAAAAGGTGTGTGTGTGTGGGGGGGGGGGGGGGGGGGGATTTAAGGGAAAGGAATCAAAACAAAATTAAGATTAGATAGATGGAGGTTGCTGTAACTACTGTATGAAGTGAGTGAAGAGGATGTGGTGGTGGTGTATGTAAGTGTGTGTGTATGTGTGTGTGTTGGTAGGGATATTGCCAACTGATGTGGAAGAGGTGGGTAGTGTGTTTGGTTATTGTTGGATATTGATGCCTTGGGGGTGTAGTGTGCCCAGTTTGGAAATGAGATGGGATTCTTTGTTTGTGCGTTCAAAGCTGTCACTCTGTGACTGCCAGAGTGCCATAACTTTGACATGGTCGATGTTGTGTTGGGTGTGGTTGAAGTGTAGGGCGACGGGTTTGGGTCGGTGGGTGCGGATATCAGCCAGATGTTCAGCGATGCGTGTTTCAAGTGTGCGTGAC
>CM031598.1:7665706-7683206 GCA_018398815.1 Conus ventricosus
TGAGGACCTTCCTGCAAACATCACCTTGAGGACCTTCCTGCAAACATCACCTTGAGGACTTCATTCCTGCAGACATCACCTTGAGGACTTCATTCCTGCAAACATCACCTTGAGGACCTTCCTGCAAACATCACCTTGAGGACCTTCCTGCAAACATCACCTTGAGGACCTTCCTGCAAACATCACCTTGAGGACCTTCCTGCAAACATCACCTTGAGGACCTTCCTGCAAACATCACCTTGAGGACTTCATTCCTGCAAACATCACCTTGAGGACCTTCCTGCCAAACATCACGTTGAGGACATTCCTGCAAAACAACACGTTGAGGATATTCCTGCAAACAACACGTTGAGGACCTTCCTGCAAACAACACGTTGAGGACCTTCCTGCAAACAACACCTTGAGGACCTTCATGCAAAACAACACGTTGAGGACCTTCCTGCAAACATCACCTTGAGGACCTTCCTGCCAAACAACACCTTGAGGACCTTCCTGCAAACAACACCTTGAGGACCTTCCTGCAAACATCACCTTGAGGACATTCCTGCAAACATCACCTTGAGGACATTCCTGCAAACAACACCTTGAGGACATTCCTGCAAACAACACCTTGAGGACCTTCCTGCAAACATCACCTTGAAGACATTCCTGCAAACATCACCTTGAGGACGTTCCTGCAAAGCAACACGTTGAGGACGTTCCTGCAAACAACACGTTGAGGACCTTCCTGCAAAAAACACGTTGAGGACCTTCCTGCAAACAACACGTTGAGGACCTTCCTGCAAACATCACCTTGAGGACGTTCCTGCAAAGCAACACGTTGAGGACCTTCCTGCAAACAACACCTTGAGGACCTTCCTGCAAACAACACGTTGAGGACATTCCTGCAAACAACACGTTGAGGACTTCATCCATGTGAACACTATGTTGAGGAAGGACATTCTTGTAAACGCAACGTTGAGGATTTTATTCCTGTAAACATCACGTTGAGGACTTCATTTCTGTACACTGCACGTTCAGGATTTCATTCCTGTAAACATTACGTTGAGTACTTTATAACTGCACGTTGACGACTTCATTCTTGTAAACATCACGTTGAGGACTTAATTTATCTAAACATCACGTTGAAGACATTCCAGCAAACACACCACTGAGGACATCATTTCTGTAAACACCACGCTCAGGACTCCATTTCTGTAAAATACTCGTTTGTGAGTTCAGAAATGGCCATCAGCATGATCTTGAATATTTCTTCGTGTTTTCAATCTTGCAGAAAAACTGTGTAGAATTCATAGTCACTGTATACAGTATCAGAACACGTTACCTTTTTTTCAATGGACAACGGATGCTTGCTGTCATTATTTTCATTGTTATTCCATGACAATAGGTCGGAGGGGGGGGGGGGGGAGAAGGACGCCCGGGCAGTAATGGATCACACGACCCTTGAGTTCTCAGCCGTGCACACAACAGGACAGACGTGTTGTCATGACCAGTCCTGTCCTTCATGTTGTCCTTCCACGATCTCTTCGCTGCTTCTAGAACAGCCACCTTCCTCTGAACCTTTTCTTTCTGTCTCATCCACTGTGCCCTTCAGTGGCCTAGTCCCATCGCAGTCCCGGCATCGGAAGTCCACAGGGGAAGTTAATGTCAAATCGTCATGCGTGAGGCAACCCACTGGAGGAGACACTGCACTGCGGCTGAATCACTTTGATGGAGTTCAGCGGTGGCCGTCCCGAGCCAATATGCAGGACATTACCCTCTACGCCCCCTACTGACAACAATCGTTGCTGAAGAAGATGAGCAAGCGTGATGAGCGTGCCCCTCTGGGGGGCGTCACCACGTCCGTCCAGCGACAGTCCCCATGAACTGACGGACACCGGTCACTACGTCCATCCAACGACAGTCCCCCATGAACTAACGGACACCATCACTCCGTCCATCCAGCGACAGTCCCCATGAACTAACAGACACCGGTCACTACGTCCATCAGCGACAGTCCCCATGAACTGACAGACACCGGTCACTATGTCCATCCAGAACAGTCCCCATGAACTGACGGACACCGTCACCAGGACTCCATGAACTGACGGACACCCGGTCACTACGTCCATCCAGCGACAGTCCCTATGAACTGACGGACACCGGTCCATCCAGCGACAGTCCCCATGAACTGACGGACACCGGTCCATCCAGCGACAGTCCCCATGAATTGACGGACACCGGTCCATCCAGCGCAGTCCCTATGAACTGACGGACACCGGTCCATCCAGCAACAGTCCCTATGAACTGACGGACACCGGTCCATCCAGCGACAGTCCCTATGAACTGACGGACACCGTCCATCCAGCGACAGTCCCCCATGAACTGACGGACACCGGTCCATCCAGCGACAGTCCCCATGAACTGACGGACACCGGTCCATCCAGCGACAGTCACCATGAACTGACGGACACCGGTCACTCTGTCCATCCAGCGACAGTTCCTATAAACTAACTGACACCGGCGACTTTGACACGAACTTACCAAGGGCATAGACAAGAAGAGGAAATCAAGACTGTGGTCACCATGAGAGCTGGAAATACAGAGCCACAGCATTAGAGACTTTCTGAAGCTGATCGACGAGGATGAGCTTGATGAAGATGGTGTTAAGCAGTTCCATTCCGGCCTGGGACTGCACGACAGGGCTGTACTCTATGCTGACTACATACTGTTATCCCGACGTCAACCAGACCCAAGGGATTCAGATTCTATCGTGTTGGTCAGGAATTTGGCGCAATACTCTCAGAGACGCAATCATTAAGTGGATGAAACTCGACTGTGTGGTTCCCGTCTTCCCAGCTGAGTACACAAGCATACATGGCTCTGATAGGATTCGAACCAACACCCTTCCCAGCCGGAATCAGCGACACTAACCACTGTGCCACGGCGGCCGGTCTGTGTCCTGAACCTTGTTGTTGAGCTGACGGTCTGTCTGAAACTGGACCCAAGACACTTGAGGTACTCCGCTTTTTCCGGTGTCTGCCCTTTCAACACAACGTGAACTGCTGACTGTTGTCGGCAACTGGTGACAGATGTGTTGAGTTTTCTCTGAGCACATTTCTGTCTGACATGCCACAAACCTTCACGTTAGATTAGGTCAAAGAATTTTTACAAGCTGATGCCAAAGGATCAAAATTTTCACACCACACACACACACACACACACACACACCACACACACACACACACACACACACACACACAAACACACACACACAAACACACACACACAAACACACACACACACACACACACACACACACACACACACACACACACACACACACACACACACACTGCCCCCGCCTCTCCTGCGGCACGGCTCTGGAAAGCAGAGCCGTTGGTAATCAGACCGGTGTCGTATATAATACTGTCGCCGTGGAATTGTATCGCAGCGATAGCATTTCACGTGAAATATTGTTGCAGCGACAATAATTGCTGGAAAAAAATGTCGCGCGACAACTTCTCACGAAAAATGTCCCATAGAATATTGTAGCTGTCCATAAAATGCAGTATTTCCCGGAAATACTGTCGCTGCGACACGATTTTATGAGCGACAGTATTATATACGACACCGGAACCGATCAGGCCGGCAGTTTGCCGATTGATCGTCCGTCACGTCATGTCTGTAAACAAACAGTCATACTTGGCAGTGCCCACCCTCTCCCCACGGACCCACAGATGAACAGGGTGGGACAAATTGGTCCCATTAGGATTGTGCTCATCCCCTCCCCAAGCACACAGAGATGAATGGGGGAGGAAAAACTGGTTCCATAGAGAACTCAAGCCCAAGACTTGGGAATGCACGTTTTCTCGACAATCTGGAAAATATGCGTTTCTTTTGTCCATGTTTGATTCGTCGTAGTTTTGAGCACAAAACCACTGTCACGAGTCATGAAGAATGGCTAAAAAGAAACACTTTCATTCACAAATCTGCATGATCATGTAATGCGGTCTTCTGTGGTTACAGCAATATGGAGGATTGCATCTCTTCACAGAAAACCTACGTTTTGTTTCACATACTTCGTGCCTGCTGGCGGCACGGACCTGTCGACAATGCATGGGTTGTTGCGCAACGGAGCTTTTCTTTCTTTCTTTCTGCGTACGCAGGCTGATACTCCTGCGGACACTGCCCGTATAGACGGGCAGTTGAGCTTTGTGTGTATGACCGTTTTTTATCCCGCCATTAAGCCAGCCATACTCCATCTTCAGGGAAAAACGCAATGGAGCTGACCACTTAGGCTGCCCACATATTTTGACCTCCCTTGCATCCGTCTTTCGGTATCTCAAAGCATAAGCTCAAAGATTTACATGATTATTC
The DNA here is from genome assembly GCA_018398815.1 of Conus ventricosus. Taxonomy (NCBI): domain Eukaryota; kingdom Metazoa; phylum Mollusca; class Gastropoda; order Neogastropoda; family Conidae; genus Conus; species Conus ventricosus. The sequence continues at coordinate 7,670,066 of CM031598.1, forward strand.
TTTCATTGTTTTGTTTGTAGAAAATAGTTTCTTCATAACACTTTCAACCCAGTTCCCAGTTTTACAGTCCACTAATAAACTAAGGAAGAACTTGGACTAACATTTCCTCCCACGGTGGTGATGGTGTCTACTGATTTATAAATGGTATGTCTGTGTTAGACATCAAGAGTAAGCTGACACAGGTAAGCTGCCTTTGTCGATGAATCTAACATAAAGTTCTCATGAACAGATTTTTTTTAATTTTAAGTTCTGTTCACAAGACAGAATTCGATGGTTCTCGTTATATTTTCATCACTCGTTTAATGTTCTTTTCCATTTGTGCATGATAGTTTCGAACTTGTTGTCATGTCACTGTCGCTGTCACAACTACACATTAACTTCTGTTTGTTGTACCGCCCCCCTCCAAGCAAAACCAATAGGATGACTGATGCCCTCTTTCACCAACAGTTTCCAGACTTTCTCGCCAATTGCAACGTGAGCAGGGGAAAGTCTGTAATCCTAGGGGATTTTAATTTTCATTACGACGTAGAGCAACAGGTGGCCAGGTTGAAAGACATGTTTACACAGTTCGATCTGGTACAGCTTGTGACTGAACCCACACACAGGTCAGGTCATATCATTGACTGGGTTGTTGACAGTCAGTCTGACCCCATTGTTCAGTCGACTAGTGTCTCCCACTACCTCACCTCTGATCACATGTCAGTTGTTTGTGAACTTAATATTAAAAAGCCTGTATTCCCCTCCACAGTAGTTCAGCGCAGGAATATTCGTGCCATTGACAGATCATCGTTTAGGTCTGATCTTGAGAATACTCTGTCCGACACCTGTGACATTACAGTCAGTGATTATAACACACGTCTCAGTGCATTGCTTGATAGACATGCCCCAGAGACCCCTAAACGTGTGCCCACCAACAAGAAAGCTAAACCGTGGTTCACTCCAGTGCTGCATGAAGCCAAGCGTGCTCGTCGATGTGCAGAGCGTGCCTGGCGGAAGACTGGTCTCACAGTACACAAGCAGATTTTCACACATAAGAAGGATGAGGTAAACTGTTTACTTCTTGAAGCAAAACAAGATTTCTATTTGTCCAAAATCAATGAAAGTCAGACTTGTAAAGAACTGTTTGCGATAACCAACTCTCTGCTGGGAAAGATCATACGTCCCCCCTCCCTAGCAACATTCCTCATACAGAACTGGCCCAATCGTTCAGTGACTTTTTCAACAGCAAAATCCAATTAATCAGACAGAACATTGACAGCATGCAGACTTCTCATGTTCCCACAACCTGTCCTGATGTTGAAACACCCCTTGCTTTCTTTTCACCAGTGTCTGAAGACACAGTGAGTAAGATCCTGAAAGACATGCCCCACAAAACTTGTGAACTGGATCCGATACCCACGTCACTTCTGTTTGAGAACTCGGATCTCTTCATTCCCGTTCTTACCCGCCTTGTCAATGAGTCTGTTCAGTCTGGTGAGTTTCCAAAGGAACACAAGCTCGCTCTTGTCAGGCCTTTACTGAAAAAGGCTGGTATGGACCCAAATCAGTTGAAAAACTACCGTCCAGTCTCAAATCTTCCCTTTGTTTCCAAACTCATAGAGAGAGTTGTTCTCTCACAGCTCCTATCCCATCTCGAGATTAACTGTCTTCAAAATCCCTTTCAGTCTGCCTATCGTGCCGGTCACAGTACCGAAACTGCTCTTCTTCGCGTTGTAAATGATCTCCTTGTCGCTGCCGATGAACAAAAGGTCTCTATCCTTGCTCTACTCGATCTATCCGCTGCTTTCGACACAATTGATCACTCCATTCTTGTGCAACGTCTGCAGCACTATTTCGGCATTACAGGAACAGCCCTTCAATGGTTCAAGTCCTACCTGTCAGATAGACACCAGTCAGTCGTTGTCAACAACGTCAGATCTCGTCTAGCCAAGCTGGAATCTGGGGTTCCACAGGGCTCCGTCCTTGGACCTGTACTCTTTGTAATGTACACGCATCCTCTTTCTCAGATCCTTGAACTCACTCCTGTCCTCACCAGATGTTTGCCGACGACACCCAGCTGAGACGCTCGGGGAATGCCTCTGATCTCGACCAGATGAAGGGCGAATTGTCTGAATGTGTGTCCGTCGTTCGGGACTGGATGGCTGTAAACAAACTTCAGCTAAACCATGACAAAACTGAAGCCTTACTGTTCAGCTTACCAGGAGCAAAAACACCCGCTCTTTCTGTAAATTCTTCACTTCTGATCTGCAGTACTGTTATTCCCTTCTCAGTAAAGGTTAAAAACCTTGGTGTCTTTATCGACAGCGGTCTTGATATGAAGACACAGGTGAACCATGTCTGTAAAATATGCTTTCTGGAAATTAGACGTATAGGTGCTATCCGACATCTCCTTACCACTGAAGCAACCAAAACTCTCACCACTTCTCTCGTGCTTTCGCGTCTCGATTATTGTAATTCTCTACTAGCAGGCCTTCCCGACTACCTCACCAAAAAACTTCAGCACGTTCAAAACTGTGCAGCTAGACTAATCCTCAAAGCTCCCTTCAAAGAGCACCCTCAACTATTATTACGCAGACTTCACTGGTTGCCGGTCAAAGCCAGGGTGACATATAAAATCGCATGCCTCTGTTTCAATGCTGTTAAATCTGGAACTCCAGCCTATCTGTCTGACCTTCTAAACTCATACTGCCCAGCTAGAACCCTTCGCTCGTCTTCTGACTCGTTGCTCCTGGTTCCTCCCAGATTCAAATGCAAAAGAAGGGGGGATCGTTCCTTCTCCTTCCTGGCTCCTAAAACTTGGAATTCTCTTCCACACGACATCAGGCACTGTGACTCTTTTCCAGTCTTTAAAACGAAACTAAAAACTCATCTTTTTACCCGGTCATACACAGATGTCATTTTATGTTAGTGCGTGTGTGCGAAGGTGAGTGTGAGTGGTTGTGCGTGTTTGTTTTCCCGTGTGTGCTGTATGTGTCTGCTTCCCCGTGCTTGAGTATGCGGTTTGTGTGTGTGTGTGTGTGTGTGTGTGTGTGTGTGTGTGTGTGTGTGTGTGTGTGCGCGCGCGCGTGCGCGCGCGCGCACGTGTGTGTGTGTGTGTGTGTGTGTGTGTGTGTGTGTGTGTGTGTGTGTGTGTGTGTGTGTGTGTGTGTGTGTGGCGTGCGTGTTTTCGTTAGTCCTTGTATTGTAAAGCGCTTAGAGCTAATCTAGGATTTGCGCTATAGAAATATTCATTATTATTATTAATGTTTACAATTTAATGCTGCCTTGTAACAGTCCAACCCCCCCCCCCCCAGCTCTTTTTCTTTGGAGGAATCCTTTGCTTGCATTTGTTTCCCCCGACTACTTGTTAGTTTCATGATTAAAATACATTGCAATCTGACAACTGTCACTCACCAGACCTGATGGGGTACCTGCCCGTCATGAAAGCCGCTCTGCTGGGGGTACAGACGGTAGCGGCAGCCACGTTGTGCGTCAGCTTCACTCCTTGTGCAGCCAGCTTGTCCAGGTGAGGGGTGCGGATGGTCGTGTTGCCGAAACAGCCCACATCCCCATAGCCAAGGTCATCCGCCATGATCAGGACGATGTTGGGTCTGGCTGACTTGTCAACAGCTCTGGCGCTGAATGCCAGGAGACCCGCAACTGTCAGCAGCAATAGTAGGCGCATACTTGGTTCCATGGATGATGTTTGCCCATGCACACGTTTCAGTAATCCGTCACATCAAACAGCCCGCTTCGTTTGTGCATCTGTGAGACAAACATTGGCGGAGAGAGATGTTCACTCGATGTCGAGAGGACGTGTTTTTTTGCGAGCTCTGTGTGTATCTTCTGTTTTTCTCGGCAGTATTGCGTTTAGTGCTCTTTGATAGTGTGTGCTGCCTAGCTGATGCCACGGTCTTGCAGAATGTGAAGTTTAATGATGGTTTGTGGTGAGACTCTAGTTTTGGTGCTTTGTTTTGGTATTTTGGTGTTTTGTTTATTCCGAAGTTTTTTCTCCATTGGGTGCGCCTTGAAACGGTTTGTGTTTTGCTTTTCCTTTTGCTTTTCCTTTTGCACGTGCAGTTTGCGCTATAAAAATGCAACTCCAATCTAACGAACTATCACACCAGCGCAGGGACAATCTTTGTCAAGCGGCCGGCCATCCCCCTGTCTTGGTTCGTTCACACTGCCGTTGGCACTCAGAAAGGACTTCTTCCCATCGATTACCAACTGATCAGAAATCATAGCAGCCCTTTTGCCCGCCGATGTCGCTTTCTTCAAACGAGGGGTCAGATTACGTCTAGCTTCTCTGAAACGGGAGAAGAAATCTTTTCCCACGACAATGTTGCATGCTCACTTTGTCTTTGTGAAAAAAGCAAGCAATAATGAGGGAATCGGGCTTACCATGTAATCTATGAACACGTTCAAAACCAGTGTCACGAGTCAGTTGTAATTTGTTAGTAACTATGTCGGAATAGCTCAGTTGGTAGAGCGCCTGACTCGTAATCTTGGTGATCCTGGGGTTGCGGGTTCGAACCTCCGCCGGGGCGTTTCGGTACAGGGGAATTTTTCCCTCGGAGTTAACATTGGTTCTGACTCCATTTCCCAAACAGTCCTTCGAATGAGACTATAAACCGAGGTTCCGTGTGTGAACGCATGCATAACATCTTGCACACACGTAAAATCCCATCACCAACTTTCGGAAGAGTAGGCCAGTTTGGCCGTTGGTATGGATGACACGTTACACACAGCATGCACCCTGCGTGAGAAATGGAAAGAATGAAGGAAGTAAGGAGAATGAGTGATCGATATTGAACGATACTGACTGGATGACACGGGAAACGACTGAATGAAGCGCCAGCTGGCAGCTCTTCAGTCGGCACTACCCAGGTAGGCAGCCCGTTGTGTAAACGAGTGTTGATTGTAAAGCGCTTAGAGCTTGGCCTCTAGCCGAGAATAGGCGCTATATAAGTATTCATTGTTATTATTATGTCATGTAACTGCTTCAGACGGTTCAATGGTTTCATTTTGGTCCCTTTGTATACCATACAAAAGTAAATACTTCCGTGTTGATCGACATTCAAGATCATCGGTTCTCCTTTTTCGTGCAAATCAGAAGTCTGCCTCACTAAATCAGAGTTCTCTTACCTTAGAATCCCCTCCTGAAAGTCTGTAAGTCCCTCACGCCGCTCTGCAAGGCAGCGAACTGATCACTGGGGCTCCTCAAACTCTTTCCAATGTCATCAAATTTGCCGTTCATTTCACAGAAGCACGGTTCATGGAGATCAACATGTCCAAGATGTCGGCGTTTGAAGGCTGCTGTGGAGAAGAGTGGGTCGTCTGTCCGTTGTGCATTGAAGCTCCAGTGTTGTCCACTCTGCCCCTGTGTCCATCCACCACTGCCCAGCCAGGTCTGCTTGTAGCTGTCCGCCTTGCTGGGTCCCGGGTTCTGCCCCAGGTCACAGTGCAAAAGTAGTTCGCCCAAGAAATTCAAAGTGAGGAGCAGTCTAAGGGCAACACCGTCCGCTCGTGTGTTCGGTGTCAGCAGGTCGGCTTTCGTGGCGGTGTTCTATTTGGCTCATTTCAACATAAAGCCGACGAGTGCCGATAAAAAGGAGTCATATAGACAGCTTTGAATTCCAGTGGCGCTGACGGTTTGGCTGAAGACGGTATCCCGCAGTCAGGTTGAAAGGCTGAACTGCGGGGCCTTGCAAAGCGTGGCTGTCCGCCCAGAAGAGAGAGAGAGAGAGAGAGAGAGGAGAGAGAGAGAGAGAGAGAGAGAGGAGAGAGAGAGAGAGGAGAGAGAGAGGAGAGAGAGAGAGAGAGCTTCAATGCTTATTGTCATCATGCAGTTTCACCCATTCAAAAGCAGTGAGTAGATGATAGCACGCAGAGTGTTGAATGCAGAGGATGGAGCGAAGCAAAAACACGTCCGTCTCCGACAGCTCAGCTTACACTCCAGAGAGAGTAAGAGAGAGAGAGAGTGTGTGTGTGTATGTGAGTGTGTGTGTGTGTGTGTGTGTGTGTGTGTGTGTGTGTGTGTGTGTGTGTGTGTGTGTGTGTGTGCGTGAAAGTAGACGCAGAGAGAAAGAGTGTGTATGTGTGTGTTTGCGTGCGTGCGTGCGTGCGTGCGTCTGTGTGTGTGTGTGTGTGTGTGTGTGTGTGTGTGTGTGTGTGTGTGTGTGTGTGTGTGTGTTCGTGCATGTGTGTGTGTGTGTGTGTGCGCGCGTGCGAGCGCGCGCGCGCGCGTGCGTATGTGCATGCGTGCATGCGTGCGAGCGTGCGTGCTCATATACGTGTTACTACAACTTTGCTCTAAGTAATGAATACTCATTGTGTCATTCTTATTGTCACGATACAGGGTTAGATTTGTTCCTCCAACTGTTTACCTTTGGGACGTGTGTGATAGCTAGGCTGAAAATAAAACATTGTGTTTGGAAGTTGTGTGCCTGTGCGTGTTATTTTTAGTTGCATGCAAGCGTGCGTGTGTGTTTCCCTTAGATACTCTGTCAACCTCGGGTGATGTCGATGGAGGAAGGACTAGCGCACAGCCCAAACACACTCACAGCTTGCTTACAATCTCATTCATATATCATGCATTCGTCACATCCAACCACTAGTAAAGTCTATAACTTTACTACACATGATCATAGAACGAAAACATCAATGCATATGGAATCAAACAAAATAAAACATTCTCTCTTTCCTGAACTTCACAAAATCATTTATCTAAAACATCATTAACTAACCCGGTATAAATAGATTTCTACTTTACCTGGCCAGGTGATCTTAACTATTCACGAATCACTGTCTTTTTCTTTCCCTTTTTTTTCTTTTCACTGTCACTTTCACAACACGACACAACTGCTGGCACCGGTGTTGGTCTGCTGGCCTTGGTCAGGTTAGACTGCTGGCACTGGCGTTGGTCTGTGGTTCTGCTTGACGAAGTGGCGCTGGCCAAGTATGAGGTCGAACCCCCGGTTCAGATGGAACAGTGACTATCAACATCGATCTGTTTCCTTTCTTTCTTCCTGCATTAACGCATTGCACTCTCTCTCTCTCTCCTAGTCTGCTCTATTAAATGGACATGGTTGCTTTTCTTTTCCTTTTCTTTTCTTTATTTTTCTCTTCATTAGTTAGCAACTCTCTCTCTCCACATCTCTCCTTAGTCCTTCCTCTGCAGACTATCTCGTGCTAATCTCTCAACTTGGTTCTCTTCTCTCCTCCCCTCATCTCTCTGCTTCTCTCTCGAGCAGACCTACACATCAGAACCTCTCTCTCTCTCTGTCTCTCTGTCCGTTCCCATCTCCCTGCCTTCCTGTAGGCGAGAGCCTACTTCCCGAACTTCTTCCTCTCTCTCTCTCTCTGTTCGTTCCTTTTCCTCCTCCTCTCTTCATCTCTCTGCCTTTTTCTCTCGTGCAGAGACTACCCCCAGAACCTCCTCCTCTCTCTCTCCCTGTTCTGTCTTCCTCCTCCTCTCTTCATCTCCCTGCCTTTTCTCTCGTGCAGAGACTACACCCAGAACCTCCTCATCTCTCTCTCCCTGTTCGTTCCCCCTATTCTCTCACTCATGCATTACTTTATCACCTAACTCCGTGTCCAAGGGCGAGTACCATTGGTCAGTATTTTACCACCTCGTACCCGAAGTTATCTCCCTCTAATTCCATTGGATATTCAAATCATGACAGTCACGCCTACACGCCTTACTCTCTGTGGTGGTCAATTGGTCATTTAATTGATTAGCTTGATTTCACCCCCCACCACATACTACCTTATCCCTCTCCCTTTCCGGCGACGTCATAAATTGGCTAGATCAGCCTGCCCAGACGTTACAATAGGTCTGGCCAACCTGTTGAGACGTTGGTCAGCCACTCCGACTGTCTACGGGGAAGATTAGGATTAGCCTCTCGCCGTGCTCAAATTGGCCGGATGAGTCTGATCCGGGCGTCGAGACTCGTTTGACCAGACATCGAGGCGTCGGTCAGCTACTTAGTCCGTCTGGCTAGACAGACCGTCTCCGTGGAACCTCTCCCCTATGCTTAATGGCTGGATCCGAACCATGGGGCCTTCTGCCTGACGCCCAGAATATTTGCGTTAGAGCTTATGTCCAACCAACCTAGCTGGTGGCGATTGACCACGAATTTGGTTGTGTTTATTTTTGACCGTGACAATTTCCCCCTTGCAAAAGACTATGCACCGCATTGTCTCAAAACAACGTACAAAAAATGACAACAACCGAATTTTGCTGACACACAGCTACACGTGCAAAGTTTGAAAAATACTTTACAACCAACGGTTTATAAATTATAAAATATATCATTAGTGAATACCACTCCAATGAGTTATCATTGACGTGCGCTCTTGCGTTATTTCAACTCATTTTATAACAACCTCTGTGCGCACTTATGCAATTCCCCTAACCTGCGGATTTGCCACATCTTCTCTTCACAATTTCTATGAAAAGCACAATATAATATGATCACGATCCATGACACTTCACTGAGGAATCTCCATCCTCACTTATTGCAAATAATGCATCACTACACAAGCGACTGTATGCTCCAAGCATAACTACATTCACATGAACAAGTCTCACACAAAGAATATGAACCATAGCCAACTGGGAATGAACCCATATCCAATCAACATAACTGTAATCAACACATGTTATCAACAAAGCACCCCGGATATGACTGACTTCCTCTGAGTTGCAGCTTGCTAGACTACACGGCTTAAGTAGTCAGCTCCGACATTCTGTCGACCTGGAATGTACTGCACTCGATACCTGTAGGGCTGCAGTGCCATTGCCCAACGCAGAAACCCTGCTGTTTTTCAGCTGTGCCTCCTGCAGGAATTTGAGTGGTTGGTGATCTGTCTCTATCACGAACTCTTTCCCATACAAGTATTTGTGGAACTTCTGCACGGCCCACACGACAGCTAAACACTCCTTCTCACGTTGCGTACCTTCTTCACACTTTGTCAACTTCCTGCTAGCATATCTCACAGGGAACTCGACCCCTTCATGCTCCTGCAACAATACCGCACCTATCCCACCACCTGATGCATCTGTACGCAACAGAAATGGTTTGGACATATGGGTTTAGCTTCAAGATGGGACGGGAACCTAGTCTTTCCAGCACCGTCTGCAGTGCTTGCTCTGCAGCGTCTGACCACTCGACCACTGCCGGTTTCCCTGCCTTGACCAAATCACTGAGAGGACTCGTGATTGCTGCGAAGTTTGGAACAAACTCCCTATAGAACCCGATAAAACCTAGCAGACTCCTGACTTCTGTTTTGGTCTTTGGTCTCTCTGAATTCATCATCTTCTCCACCTTTCCCCTTTCTGGCTGCTTTGTGTCGCCTCCGACAACAAAACCTAGGAACTCCTACTGTCTAGCCCTTCATACAGTGACACATCCCTGTATGACTCTTCTGGAAACTTAGGCAACAAAATCTCCCCTTCTTCTGCTGGGTCTCTTTCACCTCATCAATGATTGCTGCTGCGCCTATGTGCTGAGTCTCACGCTGAATATATTTGCGGAGGAAATTTGCATGGAAAAGTTTTGGTTTCCCATTCACATCAATTCGGTAATCCCGACCGACCCTTTCAGTGATGGTGAATGGTCCTTTCCAATGCATCAGCAGCTTGTTGTGACCCGTGGGAAGCAGTACCAGGACTTGATCTCCCGCTTGAGGGATTGCTTCCTCACCTTCCTGTCATATTGCTTCTTCTGAACGACCCTAGCCTTCTGCAAACTTTCCTTTGCAACCTTACATGTCTCATACCTGTGCCCACCTTTGGAACAGGGCGAGATTGGGCCAATCAGATCGAGGGCCCACTCTCCTGAATGGTGTGTCAATTAAAGGGGGATGTTTAAGAGGCGCCTTCCTCTTCACCCCTCTTGTGGCTGACCTTTGACACACGTCACATGACATGCAGAAACGCTTGATGTCTGCCATTGCTCCTGGCCAATGAAAGTCATCAAGATTCGGTCAGCTGTTTTGCTGGTGCCGAGATGACCCGCCATGAGCGACTCGTGACCCACTGACATGACAGTGTCACGATAACCTGCTGGTACCTCTAACTGATGGTCACCTTACCTGTCTTTCCCTTGGTGAACACTCGGTACAACAGCCCGCCTTTCACAAGAAATTCTGTCTCACCTCCTCTAACCTCCTGTTTCTCTCCACCTCTTGCCAACTCCCCAAGACTTCACGAGCGAAGGGTCTTGTTCCTGCGCCGCCCTAAACTCATCAGGCGACACATCTATGCCCGACTTCCTTGCTGGAACGACTAACGGTTTATCACCCTTTTCCTCCTTCTTGCTCCTTGTTTGAACTGCTGCCCTGTAGCAGTCAACAACTCAGGATCCCCTGGATCCTTGCCCTGGAATATTTCCAATGATCAAATCATGAAGGGGTTTCTCCATCACCAATGCAGACAACTCGCCTGAGAAGTAAGGGGTACGTACTTCTATCTTAGCAACTGGAAACTCCCTCACAGTGCCATCGATTAGAGTACAGGTCTGGATTTGCCCTGTCAAATCCCCTTTCTCGACCAGCGTTGTTCGTACTACCCCGCATGAACAACCAGTGTCTCGTAACACTTTCACCCTCTGCTGGCCAATCCACCCTTCTTCCACTGGTAAACGAACCACTCAGCCTAGTGCCCTCCATCCCTGACACTGACTGCTGTCCAGTGCTAGCCATAGGCTGCACTCCACCCTCTTCAGATTGGATCCCTTTTGGTTCCACTGCAGGTCGTTTCCCTTGACGACCCTTATCCACCTCTTGCAAGGCTGCTGCCTTCTGGAACCTCATGCGACAATCCTTCGCCACATGCCCTTCTTGTGACAAATGAAACACCTATTGTCCCTTTGTCCTCCTTTCTGCCCCACCACTGGGTTTGCAGACTGTGCAAAACTCCCTAGTCTCCTTGCACTTTCTCACCTGTGCCTGGCACCTGTTTCTCCTGCACCTTAGTGCCCAAACGTGCTCTCTATACACCTCTGCGAACTTCAACAACTCCCCTGCTGTCTCTGGCTGTCTCTCTTTCAAATGTAGGTTAACTCAGGCCGCAACCTGACAAAATCTGTTCCTTCAAAACCAGCTCTTTCAATTCAGCGAACTCCTTCTTGTACCACTCAACTCTAATTGTTGTTCAATAGGGGTTTCTTTTCTTTCGCCAGTTGATTCTTTTTTTTTTCTTTTTTTTTTTGACAAATTTTTTTACTACGACAGCCAAACTGGTGGTTACCGACACGAGTGACGTAATAGCACAATCCTATGAATGATAATATTAGCTTGGGACAACGTAGTTAGTTTTTATAAGACGCCAGCGCCTGACCCAACTATGAGAGCGAATTATAGGCAATCTGTGCGAAATGAGTACTCTGGGGCTGAAATGTCAAGCCTAGTATTAACTATCTTGGAAGCAATGCCAAGCCTAGTATTTAACTATCTTGGGAACATACAGTAAGACAACCCTTGTCTTAGGATTACAATACTTGAATCCCACCCAGCTTCCTCTCTGAGAAGTTGAACAATTATAATAAATGGGCCAGAATATCCTGGCAGGCTCGCCAATAAATTGTCAACCTCGGGTGATGTCGATGGAGGAAGGACTAGCGCACAGCCCAAACACACTCACAGCTTGCTTACAATCTCATTCATATATCATGCATTCGTCACATCCAACCACTATCTTTACTACACATGATCATAGAACGAAAACATCAATGCATATGGAATCAAACAAAATAAAACATTCTCTCTTTCCTGAACTTCACAAAATCATTTATCTAAAACATCATTAACTAACCCGGGTATAAATAGATTTCTACTTTACCTGGCCAGGTGATCTTAACTATTCACGAATCACTGTCTTTTTCTTTCCCTTTTTTTTTCTTTCACTGTCACTTTCACAACACGACACAACTGCTGGCACCGGTGTTGGTCTGCTGGCCTTGGTCAGGTTAGACTGCTGGCACTGGCGTTGTCTGTGGTTCTGCTTGACGAAGTGGCGCTGGCCAAGTATGAGGTCGAACCCCCGGTTCAGATGGAACAGTGACTATCAACATCGATCTGTTCTCCTTTCTTTCTTCCTGCATTAACGCATTGCACTCTCTCTCTCTCTCCTAGTCTGCTCTATTAAATGGACATGGTTGCTTTTCTTTTCCTTTTCTTTTCTTTCTTTTTCTCTTCATTAGTTAGCAACTCTCTCTTTCCACATCTCTCCTTAGTCCTTCCTCTGCAGACTATCTCGTGCTAATCTCTCAACTTGGTTCTCTTCTCTCCTCCCTCATCTCTCTGCTTCTCTCTCGAGCAGACCTACACTCAGAACCTCTCTCTCTCTCTGTCTCTCTGTCCGTTCCCATCTCCCTGCCTTCCTGTAGGCGAGAGCCTACTTCCCGAACTTCTTCCTCTCTCTCTCTCTGTTCGTTCCTTTTCCTCCTCCTTCTTCATCTCTCTGCCTTTTTCTCTCGTGCAGAGACTACCCCAGAACCTCCTCCTCTCTCTCTCCCTGTTCTGTCTTCCTCCTCCTCTCTTCATCTCCCTGCCTTTTCTCTTGTGCAGAGACTACACCCAGAACCTCCTCATCTCTCTCTCCCTGTTCGTTCCCCCTATTCTCTCACTCACGCATTACTTTATCACCTAACTCCGTGTCCAAGGGCGAGTACCATTGGTCAGTATTTTTACCACCTCGTACCCGAAGTTATCTCCCTCTAATTCCATGGATATTCAAATCATGACAATCACGCCTACACGCCTTACTCTCTGTGGTGGTCAATTGGTCATTAATTGATTAGCTTGATTTCACCCCCCACCACATACTACCTTCCCTCTCCCTTTCCGGCGACGTCATAAATTGGCTAGATCAGCCTGGCCCAGACGTTACAAAGGTCTGGCCAACCTGTTGAGACGTTGGTCAGCACTCGACTGTCTACGGGGAAGATTAGGATTAGCCTCTCGCCGTGCTCAAATTGGCCGGATGAGTCTGATCCGGGCGTCGAGACTCGTTTGACCAGACATCGAGGCGTCGGTCAGCTACTTAGTCCGTCTGGCTAGACAGACCGTCTCCGTGGAACCTCTCCCCTATGCTTAATTGGCTGGATCCGAACCATGGGGCCTTCTGCCTGACGCCCAGAATATTTGCGTTAGAGCT
>CM031598.1:7688206-7690706 GCA_018398815.1 Conus ventricosus
TTGCATTTAACAGCTTGTTGCTGGGGACCAGAATTACGTACCGATTTCTCTACCAAAATCACACAACAAAAAGAGTTAATTACACAAAATAAACCAAGAGTTAAATTACACAAAATAAACCAAGAGTTAATTACACAAAATAAACCAAGAGTTAATTCACAAAATAAACCCAACAGTTGATTACACAGAGTCACAAGAGCACGGCGGTGCGAAAGGACAAAACGATGACGTCAACAGAAAGAACCAACGCAAACGTATCATTGACAGGGGCTGTTCTGAGAACCCTTCCAATAACAGGCTGAGTGATAATAGTTTCCTATTCACATTTTTTTTTTTTTTTTTTTAGGTGAACGTCTATTTGTGTTATCAACAAATGAGCCAAACGAGTGTATGTATCGATTCCGCAGGTAAAACAACACCTTTTTTTTCAAAGATGGCTGATAAACCGGCCTGGAAATTTCACTAACATAAAGGAGGGAGTGGAAACGAATGGAGGGATGGGATAGGGTGGGGGATAATAACATGCCGAAGTTATTATGTTCGCTGTTTCGAGTTAATTTGTAATACTCGTAATTCATGTTTGTGAACGAACAGGTCTAGTTGGAGTTAATTGTTCCCTGTCAGCACCAGATGTTATTTGCAGGATGTGAAATCCTGAAGTATGGGCGGCATATACCCACAGCCAACAACAACAAAAAACAGACAAACAGCAACAACAAGAACAACAGGAACTGTAACATGGAAATTACAAAGACTTGCAGAAACAGTGTCATCATCATCATTTGATTTGCAAAACGTGATGTCTCAGTATTCGCCACAAAGATGACAGACATAAGCACAGTTTGGAAAGAGAGGAGGTTAGTTACCGTCAAGAACACAAGGTACAGGACTAGACACTGGTAAACAGAGTACAGGACTAGGTACAGGTGTCTAGTCCTGTACTCTGTGTTCTTGGCGGTAACTAACCCCCTCTCTTTCCAAATTTTGCTTCATTTTCCGACCTCAGTCACTCCGTTTTGAAACTCAGACATCTTAAGACTTCACTTCCTAACCATTCACTAGGTTCCACTAGGACTGACTGTAACGAAAATGAGCTGTAAAGTTTGCCCAGGTTTATCGTTTAAAAAGCAAATTCAGTACATTGAACATTAAAGGCAGGTGGGACACATCATTGCTTGATGAGGGCAAAGGTGAATGTCTCCCCTCTCCGTGATGAGTTCATTGACAGATAAGGCCGATAAATGCCTTCAACGTCTGGAATGTGCAATCACCGGCCGCTGGCTGAAAAAGGCCGGGGAACGTCTTCAATGTCCTCTTCATGATAAGCTCATGGACTGATGAAATTTAACGCAGTGGACGTATCCAGCATTCTGTATCCTGCCATTGTTCGTGTAGTTCGATCAACTTGTTCGTTTGAGGGAATATCCTCATACACAATGGCATTCAACAACTGCATCAGGACCTCTCTGAGAGTGATACAGTGCCTGGGTGCTTCATTTTCTGTATCAGATCTGGTGTATTTTGTTATAAGATTGCTTTAATGCACTGAGTCAGGATTTAGAATCAACAGCCTACTTTGACGGATCTGGTGATAAACCCAGACAGTTTCAGGCCATCGAAAATGTAATCAAAGAGTGCTTCTGTAAACAATAGAATGAGAGATTTAAAATAAGAAAGCTTTTCCAGTTCAAAAGCCAGAATTAATAACATACAACGACAACAAGTGACAATCACAGAAAACAAACAGCTCTAGCATTTCCACTTTCATCTACCAACCCGTCTTTAAAACAAGGAAGCTGACAGACAAAATCTGTTTTGACGTGATTTGGACGTTGTTCATCGTGTGAGATCCTTTAGCCAGACATTAATGTGGAGAACGTGATTTGGACGTTGTTCATCGTGTGAGATCCTTTAGCCAGACAGACAAAATCTGTTTTGACGTGATTTGGACGTTGTTCATCGTGTGAGATCCTTTAGCCAGACAGACAAAATCTGTTTTGACGTGATTTGGACGTTGTTCATCGTGTGAGATCCTTTAGCCAGACAGACAAAATCTGTTTTGACGTGATTTGGACGTTGTTCATCGTGTGAGATCCTTTAGCCAGACAGACAAAATCTGTTTTGACGTGATTTGGACGTGTTCACGTGTGAGATCCTTTAGCCAGACATTAATGTGGAGAACGTGATTTGGACGTTGTTCATCGTGTGAGATCCTTTAGCCAGACATTAATGTGGAGAACGTGATTTGGACGTTGTTCATCGTGTGAGATCCTTTAGCCAGACATTAATGTGGAGAACGTGATTTGGACGTTGTTCATCGTGTGAGATCCTTTAGCCAGACATTAATGTGGAGAACGTGATTTGGACGTTGTTCATCGTGTGAGATCCTTTAGCCAGACATTAATGTGGAGAACGTGATTTGGACGTTGTTCATCGTGTGAGATCCTTTAGCCAGACATTAATGTGGAGAACGTGATTTGGACGTTGTTCATCGTGTGAG
>CM031598.1:7695706-7765706 GCA_018398815.1 Conus ventricosus
TCAGTCGACCTTACACCACTTTTCAGGTACATATGATAACAGGACTGCGTTTGATAGCGTGAATCATTGAGCAATTATTTCTGTAAGATGAACTAAAGGGGCTGCTAAAGCTCACGGACAAAATAACCTGAACGAGCCCTAGAAGTGACGTTTTGGGGGGTTACCCGAATTGCTGGGACATTTTAAAAGTAATTTTACTTGATTTACAACGAAGACAACAAAATGTGAAAAAGAAACAACAAGCGTGCCGTTTGCGGAATACATTGTGACGAGTGTGACTGTGAGAATCATCATGAGCAGAAATGAGAAGCAAGATCGGTACATCAAGGTCTGCATCAGTGCATGTTATCTCAGGGCTATCATGTATTCACAATTCGAACTCGTTGAAATTATGTTGATTCACAATACCATAGTTCATACAGACAGTAGACATCGCCAGCCATTACAATCATCGTTATGATGCCCATGAATTTTACTGACTGAGAAGACACTTTGATTTACTGGAATGAGTGGAAAAGTAGTACGATTGATGATGTTATTGTTAATCAGCATGATTGAGTCTGCTGTACTGATTATTTGATATGATGTTTCACTCATCTGTTAGGCAGTTAACAACATAAAAGACAAGACCCCCACCCTCAACAACAACAACAACAAAAAGAAGTGATGCAGTCATCATACACCAAATGATTCCTCTAACTTATAAGACCGTGAATCAGTGAGACTTGCATTTTAGTTCATCGATGTGAAGTAACAAACTTTATGAAAATATCATTAGTTTACAATTATAAACTACAATGGCTGACTGGGAAAAAGATAATTTTCTTGCAGAGTTTCTTTCTGACTCCTGTCAAATGGAACTAGAAAACTGCGCAACTTCCTTGAGTATTGGAGATCTTCCACCAGATACAAAAGCTACAGATGAACTTTTGTCAAAGTATTTGGGAGGGGAAGTGCAAGAATACAACAATGATGGCTTAGGACTAGGAGAGTCAGAATTGGAGGCTCAGTGCAAAAGCACTTGGACTTGGAGCCCCCACAGCTCCCAAATCTCAGATCATGATGGTAAGAATGTGAAGGATCAACAGATTATTATAGTATCCCCTTCATCTCAGGACAATGATGAAAAGAGGAAAGGAAACAGCAATTCAAAACAGGCACTTGCAGCTCGACAGAATCGCCTAAAGAAAAAAGAGTATGTCTCATGTCTTGAGAAGTCGGTTGAAACTCTGAAAGAAGAAAACACATCTCTTCAGAAACTAACTTCAGACCAGCAACTACAGATTCAAACTCTTCAACGAGAAGTGTCATACCTGAAAGGTGTGATTGCCAATGACTCGGCATTGTCAACAGTGCTTACCTCAATGTTGAATAATGCCAGCAACTTGGAAGGTGTGAGGATTTCCTCTTCTTTTTTCCATGGAGCAGTAGAACAGTGCGTGAAGAAAAGAAGGATCTGCCACAAGCAGGTCTTATTGCTTCAGGCCAAAAATGCGGGCAGTCTCAGACTGAATCCACATCAAGAAGTGGTACTTCCATGATCTGTAAGAGGAAGGCAGAACAGGTGACATGTGAACAGGCCATACCAAGAAAACAAGCTTGCCTTTCTGCGATTGCACTGAGAGACCGCTGTCATCGTCCAGAGCAGCAGACTGTTCCACAGGAGAGTGCCTCAGGCATGACAGTTACTGTGAAAAAACTGTGGCAGCCCTCATTTGAAGGATGCTTGTTCCAGGGATGTAATGAACAGACATGAGACTTTTCTTCATAATGAGAATCCATTTACGATAGGTTCTACTACTAAGCCGACAGACGATGTCTTAGTCTGTGTCGGGAACAGCACTGAGGTTGATTCCAGCACCGGAACTTGCTCCAGTGACTTGCATTGTGTCAGGTTGATATCCCCAAGAGATGGACTTGATTCATTTGCAGATCATAGCACTGAACCTGTAACGACATGTGCCTCTGATCATGCTTATAGTAAAAGTAAAACCAAGATTGAAGATCAAGAATAAGTTGACCATCTCTAAAATTGTACATGTGAAAAGTCACTTACTCCTTGAGTGAGTTTGTTAAAGGAAAAGAAAATCAAGAATTTCTCATAACAAGATGATAGGAACTTCATTCACAAAGTCTCTGAAGTCATAGTACATTTCTTTTTAAAGATATAACGAAAGAGTGTTTTGTTTTTGGAGTTGGTAATATGGCTGTTTCTCTATTTTCATCTTATTCATTTTTTCTTTACAAATACAGCACAGTTTTAATCATTGACCAGTTTACTGCTATTTTTGGCACACCAGTATTTTCAAATGGGCAAAATAAACAAACAAATTTTTAATAAAATTTTTTAAAAAAAGAAAGGAAGAAAACAGAAAGAAACTTTGAAAGCAAAAACGCACTATTTCTGTAATTGAAGACCAGCTTTTGAAGGTTGAAGCCCAGTGTTTAATTCAAGCTGTGGATCAAATTTTGTAGTCTTCTTTTTTGTGGTAGGATTGTGAATCTTTGGTCAGACTTGTTCCCCTGTTCCCAGTGTTGCCTGTTGAAGTGAGTGAGCAAGTCATTTTATGCTAAGATAGTAAGATAAGATATGCTATGTTGAAGAAAGAGCAATGAAAGAAACCTTGTGTGATTACATTTATAGCAAACTCACAGTTCTCAGAAACTAATGGAGATGATTCTTCAACTGTTTTCTTTTGTTTTTACCTGTGATTCAGTGCATTGAACCCTTACTTTTAAGTCTCGTATTTTCATGAACAATTTAACAGAGGTGTTCTACTTCAGCTTCAACAGACTCAGTTTGATACTGTGACTAATAATAATATGAATGATTATGCAACTTGCTGGGTTGTTACATTACTTTGTTTGTTCTTTACTTTTACTTCTTCTTTTTTTTTCCAACCAGAGCAACAAAATTGATTTGAACACGAATCACTAAACGCTGCATGACCTTGAGAAATTGTAGGGGCTGGGAGCAAAGTATCCCCCCCTTCCCTCACTCCCACCATTACCCCACCCCCTCTCTTCTGGCACCTGCCTCCTTTTGTCTGTCTGTCTCTGTCTTTGTATTGAATTGTAATTAGACTTGCAAAGATTTAGAACATTTTACTGTTTTCAGTATTGCATTTGTTTTCAAGAAATTAAGGGTGTGAGTGGGTGGGTGAGTCTTATTTGGTTTATGGGTAACAATGTAAGTAAATTTGTAACCTTTTGATAAACAGGTTCTTTCTTTTTGTTTCCCTTCCCTCCTCCACCTTCTCTCTCTCTCTCTCTTCTCTCTCTCTCTCTCTCTCTCTCTCTCTCTCTCTCTCTCTCTCTCTCTCTCTCTCTCTCTCCCCTGTTGAAATTGTTGGGTTTTTTAACATGTAAATGTATGACTTAATGGTTTGTAACTTGTGAATAATTTTTGCCCAGTAAGCAAAATGTATCCAATTTTTTTTTTTTAACAACCCAGAGGAGTCCGTGACTTTTAAGTTTTATCATGTATGTACATATAAAACACACACACACGCGCACGCATGCGCACACACCCACCACACACACACACACACACACACACACCACACAAAATCTTTTTCCTTAAATGTTCAGTGATTTGTTTGTTTTTTTAATTATTTTGAGAATGTGAAGTACAATGATTCATCCATCCATGTGTTAGTGCATCATGTAGAAGTCAGCCCTGTATGCACACTTGAAAATTGCCATGGCAGCCACCCAGGTTGTCCTCGTGGAACAATTGTTTGCCCTTTTTTACTCTCAGAAAGTTGACCTTGATTTATTGTAGGATCATGTCCATTTAGAATAAAATGAGGCGAGGAGTCCTGGTTCATGATGGATCCTAAGATCATTTTGTGCAGTGTGCCAAACAGTTTGACTAGTTGTATCGCTTACCCACATCGCATGTTATTCAGGGATATTAATTTATCCGGATTTGTATTTTGTGCGCCTTGGGATATATATCTCTGCGATGCTTTCAGCAGAGTTGAACGTTCATTTATCCTGATCTGTTGTACATGGGTGTTATTTAAATTTTAATTTATTAACTAACACAATCCCATGTAATCTGCAACACTTAGTGCTGTGAAGGTTTATTGATTGCCTATAGTATTTTCAGCGTAGATTGTATCATTTGACCAACATATGGCACTTAAGACAGTGGTGATGATGATATTTGACAGAATTGTGGTTCTGTAAAACATTTTAGTTTTTTGTTTCTTTAGAAAAGCAACAACAAAAAAGACAAAACACAGAAATTTATCGAGAATTCATAGAAAATTACTGAATGTTTCCACTTTTATTTTATAAAGCCCAATAGATCTATGAACCAAAATCTGTTTGAAGAACCAAAGAAGTGAAGTGTGCATAAAGGGCTGGTTATTCATAGACCGTTTTATTAAACAATTTCTTCTTCATGCATTTTTATCTAGGTGCATTGAGAGCTGAATAACCTGAGGACTGGCGCACTTCGAAGTGTGTCATTGTTGCCAAGGTTGAACAATGATGGTGTTGTACAAAGTCATGAATGGTCTGTCTCCTATTTTTTTGTTTAGATAAATTTGTTTTTCTCTGTGTCTCTATCATTGTATCTCTCTCTCTCTCTCTCTCTCTCTCTCTCTCTCTCTCTCTCTCTCTCTCTCTCTCTCTCTCTCTCTCCCTCCTCTGTCTCTCCCTCTCTCTCTCTCTCTCCTTCTTTCTCTCCCTCTTTCTCTCGGTTTGTCCCTCTCTCTGTCTGTCTCAAAATATGAAATATGTATGCTTTTTAAAAAAAAGTTGTTGGCTGTTCTTGTACTCATGAACTTAATGATTCCTTAACTTAGATTAGGTGTCGGTTTTTTTGTTGCTTGTTTTTTTTTATATGTGATCTGTGGTTTAATACTGAACATGAATCATTCTTATCAAAATTTTGACTTGATAAGTTATATTTTACTCCGCCATGGAAAACAAAAGAAATGGAAGGTGTCATGAAGTTACTTTCATTAGTTTCAGCAAGTTGACTTTTTTTTTTCTTTTTTGATACAGCAGATGGTTTGCAATGTAAATCATTCATTTGGACAGATACTTTGTAAAGAAGAAGTTGTTATCATTTAGACTTTTGTGTGCGCATATTTTGATCTGTCACTGCATTATCTGACAGAAACTGACATGGAATTGAACTTTGTGTACTTTGCTTACATGATAGCTTTAGACTTGCATTAAAAGAAGTTTGCCTTCCAAATAGGCGAAGTTGATGCATCAGAAAAATGTTTGCCTTAAAAGCCTGACAGTGTATATGAGTGTGAAAAAAGTGGATAATATCAATAGTGACAAAACTGTGTGGTGTACAGTGATTTGTCATCATTCGTGGTATATGTTTGGAGAAGAGGGGAAAGAAAGGGAGGAGATTATGTCAGACAGCAAACTGTATAGTGTAAGAATAGTGTGGGTTACTGAGAGAGCTGGTGAGTGAGTGTGTAGTAGTGTCAACGTTTAATGAGTGAAGATGCCTAATTCTTGTCTTTGCCTCTGTTTCAGGTGGATGCAGAGACCAACCAAAGCCGCAAATAAGTTGGGTTGAGAAGCGATGAGTCTGTTCACTCAGACTGGGGTTTTGTTTAGTGACTGTGTCCAAAGTAACATCCAGGCTTTTTTGTAAGAATGTTGTTTTAAATGAATTTATAGTTATGATGTTAAAGTTAAAGTGCCTTCATCCTTATTCAAGTATTAAACATAAACATTGAAAATTGTTATGGTGAACCGGTTGAAAAGCATAAAGCGTGATAGAAAAAAAAAACAATAAACAAGTGGGGTAACGTTTGCTCCCATAAGGAAACCTAACACAGAGTAACTTTTATTCAAGACTGGCACAGCCTTTTAAACTTGAGTAAAGTCAGACAAATACATAGACGAACAATCTAAAAGTGGGGGGAAAAAAATAAGCACAGGCCAACAACTGAACTGTCTTCATAGTAATGACTTGGCAAAGATTTGGACTTAAGGAGGAGGAGGGGGGGGGGGGGGGGGGGGTTGAAGATGGAGAAACTGGGAACATGAAATTAAGAAAATATGTTACAGATATGAAAACTCTTCACTAGCTGCAATGCATTGCAGTTAGAGTCAGGCTTATTTGATACAGTGCAATCCCAGCAATACCTAAAGGTCAGTTGAATCCTTTTGTATTACACTCAGCTTGGGATCAGATCTTTGACACTCGCTGAATGTCATGGGTATCAAAGACTCATAGTTGTGATGTTCACTCCATAACTGGGTCAGTCGTTAAGCTTTGTGAACAAAGCAGTAAAACAGACCTGTGCACTTTACGATTTTTGCGTATAATCTCACGAAATTTAATACAGCTATACGATTGTACGTTTCAAAACCAAATTGTACGAAATTTTGATGAACGAGCTTACGAAAATGCGCTGAACACGTAATCCGGCCGAGTCCAAGAGTCTGGTCCAACTTTTAAAAGTTCCGATGGCGCATGCGTACTTCCTGCCTCTATGAATGCATCAACATTGCTTCTCACTCAGCTTCAACACGCGCGCATGAAACAGACAACGAAAATTCAGATTCATTGGTAGAAGCTGTGATCCAAAAGAAAAAGAAATATGAACAGAAGTACAAACCAGCGTATCATACTATTTTCAAGTTCATTACTGCGTCAAAGAAGGGCGATACGTTCGCACACAGCACCACGTGTAACTGTCAAATCGCGATTGCTACAGTGGTCGCTTTGACATTCAGCGGCACATCGGTAGCAAAAGCCACTAGGGAAACAGTGATTCTGGAAAACGGTAGGCAATGAACATTCAAAGCTTTTTCGTGAAGTCGAGTTCTGCAGGCACTTCTGATGAGAGACTGGAACATCAGACTACTCGCGGAGAGGGACAAAAAGCTCCCCCCCCTCCCACCCCACCCCCGGCCCCAAAGGAGCACACTGTCCAGTGAAATTCTTGAAAGTCTTCTCATCCTGAAGAAGGCTGACCGTTTTTTAATAGATGCAGTCCATGGCCTTTCAGCTGACAATTTAAAGGTTAGGAGCTGGAATCACCAAAGTCTGAAATAAAGTTCACATCATAATTGTTATGCTCTTCAGAAAGACTGGTTAGCTTATCAACAGTGAAAAAGTGCCCATAGTAGCATATGAAAGAAATAGATTACTTCAAGATTTTTTTTTCCAGTTATGTCCATCAGTACAGTAAAAAGTGAAGAGAGAGTTATTTTAAAGTGTTATAAAAGAAAATTCACATCAGTCAATGTTCTTGTTAATTTCCTGAGCAAAGGCTTTTGCCCATCAGAGGATACTGGCAAGGAACTTGGATTAGTTTGACAATCATTGATTGTTAAAGAAGCCAATTTAATGCATTTCATGAAAATACATCTTTTATCGTAATAAATTTTCAGTGTTTCTAATGTCTGGAATGCATTCAGTATTGTTTCCTACGCAGCTACTTTGCGCTGCAAAAGCTTACACATTTTACACACAATTGTACACATTTTTGACCCAAAACCTACACATAGAATTTCTGAGGGGTAACCAGGTCTGGTAAAGGAGTAAACAAAAAGCAAAACCATAGCAAGGTTTTATTCTCTTGGGGGGAAAAAGATGTTGGTCCCTGGAGACCTACAATGTGTGGCAAGGGTTTATTCCTGCAGAAAAAGCATACATCCCTGGAGGCCTACAATGTATGGCAAGGGTTTATTCCTGCAGAAAAAGCATACATCCCTGGAGGCCTACAATGTATGGCAAGGGTTTATTCCTGCAGTAAAAGCATACATCCCTGGAGGCCTACAATGTATGGCAAGGGTTTATTCCTGCAGTAAAAGCATACATCCCTGGAGGCCTACAATGTATGGCAAGGGTTTATTCCTGCAGAAAAAGCATACGTCCCTGGAGGCCCATGATTTATGACAATGCTTTATTTCTTCACAGAAGCTGTGTGTCTGTGCACATCCATAATTTATGGCACTCAAAACTTCAGGCGAGTACAGTGAAGGTAAATTATACTCACATTTAACATTTTAAAAAGCTTGTGTATTCTAAACATTCAGTCTTTTACCACTCAGTTGATACTTTGATGAAACAGAGTAATGTCAGGATTTATTTGTAGTGATTGTTATGGAAATATGAAATATGATAAATCATGTGACTTTTTAGTCAAATTCCAGCTTTGAAAAAGATTTTTGAACAAATAATTAAAGGGGGGAAGGGGCGGGGTGCAGGCTAACAAATCCTCTGTCATTACAATCATGACTTGGCAAAGGTTAAAAACAAAAGCGAAAAAAGGGGGAGAGGGGTGCGGTTTGTGACGGAAAGAAAATGGGAATGTAAATTTGAGGCATTGAATTATAAATGTAAACTCCACTTACTGCATGATTATGGAAACCATCATAGTCCATTTTGAATACAGCCATTCATATCGCCTGCTCAGAGGCCTTTCAATCGGCTGATTCAGATTCATCGGGAGGCACAGTTGATTTTGTTGGTGCTCCCTCGGCATCAAATGGAGATATACTTCAAACTATAATTCTGTAGTGTTCTCACCACCAAGGGTTCAGAAACAGAATCCAACAGCACCCCAAAGTAGCCAGTGAAAGGTAGAAAAGGTAAATGAGAAGAAAGTGCTGTAAGGAAATAAGCTGAAAGTCTAGAATTATGATAAGAGTATGAAATGTAGGAAGAAATCTTTAAGCCTATGCTTGAGGATCCATTTGAGGATGCTAGGGATGTCAAAAAGCATAAAGAGTCAGAGTGGTCAGCTCTACTGTGTAATAACCCAAGCATTCTCAAGTCAAAACACAAAACAAAACAAAACAAAACAAAGATTTTCACTTGCTTCATCTCTTTGACAACATTTTCAGCAAAAAGCAGAAGAGATCACGAGATATTTCCCTCCTGCCTATTCCAATCCACAATTTCATCCTAACCCATCCCTTCCCTTCTGCCCCCACCTCCCACCATCCTTATCTCCCTTGCCTGCTGCGCATGAATGCTGTAATGAAATAACTCGCCCAGTGTCTGTTCAACTGATGAGTTGATAGAAGTGGATGTGACAGAGGTTTCGAAATGCAGCGTCATAGTTCCTGAATTTGGCGTGATTCAGATGTTCAGTTTGTGCTATGATGAAAAAAATGGTGATGTCCCCAAACAAGCACACAGTTACTCAGGACAAGATGGTTTAAACCTCAGACATCATGGATGTCTTTCCTTGTTTCTCCCAGGACAAACACCTCAGAACTCTGCTTTGTGACTAGTCCGCCAAGGATTGATAAACTGTTCATAATTGGATGATTACAAGTGCCAGCCCATGACTGCTGACATGCTGAATCCATTCAATAATCATTGTTATAAATACAAATCGTCACTCACTACACATATCCAGTCTCTTTTTCAGTGTACGATCCTAGTTCTAAACTTGTAGCTGCTAGCGTGCTGGGAGGTTGTAAATTAATAAGGGACACATTGTTACTGAAAGATGTGGAAGAGTAAAGATGGAGACGTTCAGCTTTTTACTGAAAGATGTGGAAGAGTAAAGATGGAGACGTTCAGCTTTTTACTGAAAGCATTCCTAGCTCCCTCATATTCAACTTGACAAATGTGGGGTTTAAAAAGAAAATGCATTTTCCACTCATAACATTTTCAATATTGCTAACATACACATAACATCATTTAAGCGTTGTTCTACTGTAGTTTTTCATCCCTATTCAAAATGACCCCAAAGCCCCACGTTTTTGAATAAGATTTTAAAATTCAAGATTTCTTTCCACTGAATTTGGGATTTCAGAAATTCTTTCTACATTAGGGAGATTCTAGAAAAATTCAGGAGAGTTTGCTGCTATGTAAACTGTATTTTCAACTTGTGTTTTCTTTTTTGTGATTGGTCATTGGGGGAGGAGAGGGGGGGGTGATGGGTCTGTGAATGGATGACAATAGACAGGGTGTGGATGGGACAGATGTCCTGGATGGCCTGACACTGACAGTACAAATGTCCTCTCACCACTGTAGGCAGTCGACTTTTCATGAATGAAGTGGAATGACTGGATGGCCTGACAGTACACATGTCCTCTCACCACTGTAGGAAATCGACTTTTCATGAATGAAGTGGAATGACTGGATGAGCAGAGGCAGTTTTTGTTTTTGCTTCTTAACTAGTTATTAATGATAAACATTGTAGGATTGTGTTTCTTTGAATTAAAAAAAAAAACAGCAAACAACTGGAACAAAAACATCCAAAAATTGCAAAGAAAAACTTAAAAGGTAAACATAACAGATTTTGATGAACTTACTTGCAGCAGATTTTTTGTTTGTTTTTGTTTTTTTAAATCGGTCATAATTATAATCAAATGCACACCACCTAGATTGATGTGTTACAACCCTCTTTCTGTTTGGCAGTAGCAAGCGTAGTGTTTTGCCAATATCAACTTACAGTTTTAGGCTAAGCTCGTGTGTTAAGAGTCACCGACAGCTGACACTGTTAGTCAGTTTGTTTTTTTGGGGGGGTTTTGGTGTCAACTTCAGCTGGATCTGGATAATGTTTTCAGTCGCAGGACCTTGTAAAATGTACACATCTTTTGCGTTACAAGAGTTGATCCTCGTTATTAGCTGCACTGAAAACCAACACTAGGGATTCATTCAGTTAAAATTGCAAAAGGAAAAAAGTGGGTAAAAATTCTGGTTTTACTTTTGGACACAGTCACGTTTTGTTGTCCAGTTGGTAGTGAACTGTTTGAATTAGTATCAGTGTGTCAGTATCAGAGCTTCAGCTTGTTTTGTGGTATCAGGAGTCAAAGAATCCAGTGCATGTGAAAATAAAGGGTCAATTTTGAAAATGAAGTTTGAATTCAGTCATGGGAGTTGAGATGGTGAGAGCTAAACTAAGATCTATTGGGTTCAGACTGAGGTGGCTGCAGACAGAAACTGAAACAAACTTAAAAGAAAAATGACTGTTCTGCCGAAGAAAAGAAAAATGACTGTTCTGCCGAAGGAAAGAAAAATGACTGTTCTGCCGAAGGAAAGAAAAATGACTGTTCTGCCGAAGGAAAGAAACATTACTGTTCTGCCGAAGGAAAGAAACATTACTGTTCTGCCGAAGGAAAGAAACATTACTGTTCTGCCGAAGGAAAGAAACATTACTGTTCTGCCGAAGGAAAGAAACATTACTGTTCTGCCGAAGGAAAGAAACAAATTACTGTTCTGCCGAAGGAAAGAAACAAATTACTGTTCTGCCGAAGGAAAGAAACAAATTACTGTTCTGCCGAAGGAAAGAAACAAATTACTGTTCTGCCGAAGGAAAGAGAGAAACAAATTACAAAACTTAACGCAACACATTTCGACCTCTTCGGTCTTCAGGCGGGACAAACAACATTCAAGACAACCCCATGTCCTTGTAATGCCCAGTTTGAGTGAGGAGATAAGTGATTATTCGCTCTTCGTTTTCATTCTCTAGACTGTTGTTTGTCTTGTCTGAAGATGACCAAACTATTTGAAATGCTTTTTTTTGTGTGGTCTTTTTGTCTTGTAATTTTGTGTCTATTTTATTCGGCGGAATAGTAATTCTACTTTAAAGTTTTGTTTCCAATCTACTGCAAAACAGTTTGGAATTAAAGAAAAGCAAAAAGGCCTGACATTGCCTGATCAATACCGACTAATAGGCCCATCTGGCCAAAGGACCATGCACAGTTTAAAACTGGTTAGTGCCAGTGGCACGGCTGCACCTGCAATCTGAAGCTCGGTGATGTTATCCAGGTGTAAGCTTTGATGTGTGAGGACTGGAGTGGTAGTGTGCAATATGAAGCAGGTAAGAACTGTGTTGTGTGACAGTGATTTTCAGAGATATGTTATTTGAAGAAACATTAATTGATAATTGACTGGGGTTAGTGCTGAGTGTAGTATTGGCGCTTGTCATGAGTTATTGACAAATAGAGACTGGAATTACCTGTGTTGACAGCAACATGATTACCTTTGAGGTTTTTCTTTTCTTTTCTTTTTTTTTTTTTTTTGGTGTGATTGGTGGCAGTATTTTTGTTTTGTTTTTTGTTTGGTTTTACTCTCTTGCTTCATTCGTACAGGCAGGATGTGATGTGTTCATATCACACATCAGTGAAGAGCCCGAAGGTCATAGGCAGGATGTGGTGTGTTTATATCGCATTATCAGTGAAGAGCCCCAAGGTCATAGGCAGGATGTGATATGTTTATATCACACCATTGATGAAGAGCCCCAAGGTCAGATTAAATACTGGTTAAAACGTTTGCAGTTTGATAACTGTTCAGAACATTTGCAATTTCCTGTAATTTTTACTGCTCATTGCTTTTGTCTCTACAGTCCTGATGATGCTGTTCACTCGTGACCCACTCATGTCACGGATGCTGTCTGTAAGTTGTGTGGATTTGTGATGAAGGGCATCATCGGCCAACAGTGAGACATGGTTAAGCGCCTGTGAAAGGTGCAGGTGGTGAGAGACCTGCATCATCGGGACTGCACAGTCAAACGCAATGTTCTGTAAAAGTCTAAGAGTACCTTGTAGCTGGAAGTGTGTTGTTCAAATTGTAGGTACCTTGTAGCTGGAAGTGTGTTGTTCAAATTGTAGGTACCTTGTAGCTGGAAGTGTGTTGTTCAAATTGTACGACTGATTCCTTTACAGTTTCATGCAGAAAAAACAAAGACTGGTTGACAGATGTATGACTAGGTTCTTTACAAATACCTGGATTTTTTTTCTCTGGAATGTTTTGAATAACTCTCGAGATATCATGGTTTTATCGTGTGCATGGGTTATGAATGACCCTTAAGGCACGGCAAAGATCGAAACTGCTTTAGCTTGATAGAGGTGCGCTGGTCTGCTGTTCTGTATGTCTCTGTTTCTCGACATGGATAAATGAAAACTGTACCAAGTCATTATTAGTTCCATATGACTGTTAACATTTGCATCAGCATCTGACTTGTATACTGGATTTGAGATGATTTTTTTGGGGGGAGGGGGGTGGGGGGGGGGGAGTGATTAATACTGTAGAATCAGCCATTGTGGCAAAGTAGTGTGCATGGTTGACTCCCAGCTGGGAGGTCGTGGGTCCATGTCCCATCAGAGCCATTTATTTGTGGGAGTTTTCTGCCCTGACCAGCTCCTATGCAGGGTTGAGGTTGCTGGGGGCTCAATTGCAAAGACTGGGACCATACAGTCAAGTTTCATTCATTTAATGCATGCGTCTGAAATTTTTGCTCAAATCTCCGGACTAACACTGCAGTTGTCTGTATTTCTCAGGTCTGGTTGATGCTGGGATATATCATGAAAGTAAGCATAGAACACAAATCTTTCACGTCCGTTCAGGCTAGAATGGAAATTGTAACATCATCATCCTCGTTCCCATCGATTAGCATGAGTATGTCATATGTCTCAGATTCTTTGGCCTTTCAAGCCCTGCTCTCATGGTGACCTCTGGATTTCCCTTTCAAGCACTGCTCTCATGGTGACCTCTGATTGGATTTCCCTTTCAAGCCCTGCTCTCATGGTGACCTCTGATTGGATTTCCTGTCCACGTCTGTGTCCTTGGTGAGGTTCTGTTGGGGTCATCGGTATCGGTAAAATTCCTGGGAACTGTCATTGGATGGACACGGTGGTTCTGCGACTAAGCAATCATTGTCATCAGTAGGGGGCTTAGTAGGTAGTCTTGAGTCTCTCTCTCTCTCTCTTTCTCTCTCTCTCTCTCTGCCCTCCCCCTCTCCCTCTCTCTCTCTCTTCTATCTCTTGCTTGACAGAACCGGACCTGAACTCGCAGGGATAGAAGTTTTACCTGTTGCTTGAGGAATGTTATGATGTACAGCTGTCACTGGCCTTTTTTCCTTTTTTTTTCTCTGTGTCATGTTCTGTGTCCCATCATTGGCGTCGTTCCCATGCAGCTCAGTCCGCCTTCCTGTGGCACGGCCGCATCCAGTTTTGTCATCGCATTCTTCACAGAGCAGTCCATTTCAGGTGACCATGAGACTGCCCACCACAGACCTTCTGATTTTGTCCAGTCCCTCTGGTGCTCAGTGGTACTCCTTTATTTACCTTTTGCTTTCTTGTTACTAGACAGACCCATCTTACTGCAAAGCAAATGTATAACAGCAAGTGTTGGTGTGTTTTTTCTCTCTCTCTAGAAATTGGGAGTGTCAACAACCAACAGATTGTAATAAACACAATCTTACTACAAATTGGGTTGTTCTTCCCATGTTTGTCATGTTTTCTGGGTTCTGATGTCTACAAATTGGGTTGTTCTTCCCAGGTTTGTCATGTTTTATGTGTTCTGATGTCTACAAATTGGGTTGTTCTTCCCATGTTTGTCATGTTTTCTGGGTTCTGATGTCACTCACAAAATAAAGGGCTCTTTTTGCAGTATGATGTTTTTGATCGAGTGATACGGAAGAAGGGGAGAGAGGAGGGAAAGGTGAAAGTGTATGTGTGTGAAAGGGGGAGGGGCTTACTTTTTCTCAAATTCGTTGTTAAGATAGAAGTGTCATATTTTGTGATTATTTACAGGAGAAATCAGAGTTATTGTGCTGAAAGTGATAGATTATTAACGTTGAAAAATTTTTAAAGTTCAAAGCAGAAATTTGAGGAAGATGGGTACAAAAAGAATTGTCATAGAACAGAAAGAAAAACAAACCTGCAAAAGTGCAAGTGTATCCAGAAAAATGTTTAATTGGTTGATCTTTTAAAAATGTTTGGTTGGCTGGGCTTTCAAATCTCTACTCTATCCATTATTTTCCCGCAAAGCCCTACTTCATGAGTGTATGTTATCTATTATTTTTTTTTCTCTTTTTTTTTTCTTTTCCATTTTTGTCATTTTCTTCTTCCTGGGGCATTTTTGATAAAACATTTGTGTGGTTTAATATGTGGTCAGAATGCCTATCACTTCGAACGGGTAAATTCAATTTTTGTTGCCAAATTACACAAGAAGTTTGATCAACTCCATTACCACTGTTATGACTGTCATCATCTGGTTGAAGCATGTTTGAAGCAGAATTCAGCAGCACAGAGGTTGTTGCTATTTTGATATATGTATGCTAATCGAAACAATCCAGACTGATACTTACTGTTTAAGTTGTTGTCACAGGGAGTTCTTTGAGGTATTGCTTACATGCATCAAGATGGAAATAGAGACAGAAATTGAAAGAGAGACTAGAGATGAGGGACCAGGAGAGACAAAAAAAGGAAGGAAAAAAAAGCCATACAGATTGGGGGGGAGGGGGGAGATGCATACACACAGGTAAAAGGCAGATCAGATGAATTAAGTACAGACAGAACATTTAGAGAAATAGAAAGTGTGAAGGAAAGACGTCAAGACGTAACAAAATGAGAGGGGTAAATAGATAGGGCCAGGAAGAGGTTGAGAGACAGAGATACTGCATTACAGACATGAGAGAGAGAGCCACACCAAGAAAAATTGAGAGTGATGGGAAAACAGACATGTGACATATTGAAACAGAAAAGAGTAGAGGGACAGACAGACAAAGATAGTGGTATGCATTCTGGATGTTTTTAATGTTCACTACGGAGACGGAGAGGCAGTGTCTTCTGAACGATGTTCAGTAGATATCATTATGGGAACAGTGGTGTACAGAAAGAGCTGTTTATATTGAAGGGTAAGAAGTTGGGAGACAAGGTAGATGACCATCGCACCATTTGTTGACAATGAAAATTCCAGCATTGAAGAAAAGAAAAAACCCTGGATCATTCTCACTCAGGAAGAGGGTATATATAAAGTCATTATTTTCTCACTTTATTTAAGTGTGTGTTCATGAAACTGAAATTACACAAGTTTTGTTTTTTTGAGTGAAAAGTAGGGAGTATAGATTAAGATGAAAGTAATCAAAATGTGTGGAGCATGTGAATTCAAACTCAGTTGTTTTTCATTTTGCTTTTTTGAAATTTTCTTTACTTATACACGTGGGTGTATATTTGTATGTATGTGTGTGTGTACGTGTGTGACTGCGAGTATGATTGCATACTTTACAGTTTGTTTCAAGGCCACAAGACA
This sequence comes from Conus ventricosus, assembly GCA_018398815.1. Taxonomy (NCBI): domain Eukaryota; kingdom Metazoa; phylum Mollusca; class Gastropoda; order Neogastropoda; family Conidae; genus Conus; species Conus ventricosus. The sequence continues at coordinate 7,711,698 of CM031598.1, forward strand.
GATAAATTCTGTGGAATAATACCAGGTGCATTCTTTGGAGTGTGAAGTTGGTTTTTCTTTCTTTCTTTTTTTCACTCCCAGAGCTGTACAAAATCAGAACATACAAAATAGAGGACTGTCAATTCATATAGGCAATATGCATAGGCAGAAAACACCTCAAATTTTCCTTAGCTTTCCTCCTCACTCTTCTTTTGTTCATTATAATCTTACCATTACCAGCCACAAGGGACACTTTCAGAGTTGCTGTCATAGGGGAAATAGGACCTGACCAGTAAATGTAATGGCAAGGGGAATGGAACTCACAGACGGATAACACACTTTTAAAATCTGTCCAAACCCGAAAGAGTTTTTACCATGTTCCTGAGCAGCCGTAAAGAAGAAACAGTCCTTTGCCGTTTGCATACAGGCCACTCCTTTTACACCCATTCTTATCTTTTAAAAGGTGGAGAAAGCTCCATGGTGCATTCCATGTCATGCACCACTCACAGTGACACATATGTGAGAGTGTTGCGACTTGTGAGACATAAACATAAACACTTAGCAGACTCCATGAAAACTTTGTTCAGAGATGTCCCACCTGATGTGATCTTTGAATTTCTGAAAGAGATTTAACATTTTTCATCTGATCTAAGATTTTATGGAAGATATTTAAGGAAATTCCTGTGTGTATTTAGGAGTATTTTAAAGGGCTGTGTGAGCGAGTTTTGTTTTATTGTTATTTTAATTACTTGTGAGTTGACATGCAACGTGGTGACAGCCCTGATATGGCCCTTTGTGGTCAGCTGGGCTGTAAGCAACATACCTTACCTTGCCTGCAAATGTAACAACATTAAATATATAAGAATTACAAAATATCATGTACAATATGATCACTGATGCACTGACTAGACCTTGATAATGGGCACCTTGGTGAATCACCCTCAGATTACAAAACTGGGTAAATGTGTTGTAAATGTCACAAAAAGATATTGTTTTATAAAAGACCATATGGGCTAACAAGACATTGCAGAATGAACAGTTTCGTGTCCGCTCTGGACAGTGTTCAGTCTATCCATTTGCCAGATACGACAAGAAATGAGGAACAGCTAGCTTCTAATCTGGACAGTGTAGTCATTGCTGTCAGTTTGCCAGATTGCTACCGAAACATGTAGAATGGACTGCTAGTTTTCCTCTTTGGACAATGTAGTCTCACAGTCTGTTAGCCCGATGACAGCTAAAAAGATGGCATGATATCAATTGTAACAGAGAAAAGGCATTATAGTTTCTGTTAAAGATGTCAAATGGCCTACAAAGGCAGAAAAAGGAGTTTCCAGTCATTCTCTCGATTCCTTGTTTGTGAGCGCCTCTGTCTTAGTGTGTGTCTCTTTCTCCTTGTCTCTCTTTAGCTCATCATCATCATCATCCATTGATGCCCCAATCAACAAGCTGATTATTATGCCGTACAATGGGGGTTTGTGCTGAGTTAGAAAGGCCAAGATAGAAAGATAAAGACCTGAGATAGTGAGAAAAACAGGGCAACTGTGCATATAAATGACAGGAGAGATACCTACTCAGTGGGTTTTATCAGCGGGCTACTACTTTCGCTCTTCATCCGGAGACGGGCTCCAGACTACTGATCCAAATTCTCTCTGAGAGTGAACCTGGCCAAAAAAAAAAAAAAAAAGTGCAAGGAAGGAGTGGGATGGGGTGTCAACCTAATCCTACTATATATCTAACAAAAATTTGTCTTTTCAGGTTTAGTTGTGTGGAACCCCTGACCCAAAGGTGCCTGGGTTCCATCCATCATCGTCTTTTGACAGGTGTTCCAATCCCGGATGGTCCTTGGGGAGAACGCATGTTGTCGGTATTGTGTCCTGCACTGTATGAGGCTGACTGCTGTGTGTGTCCTCTTCTCTGCCGGCCGGAGCTGGTGTCAACTTGTCCTTACATATGGGGACGACAGCCTGGCCACACAAGATCTTGCGAAGCATCGCCACCTTGCCTCTTCCTGCGGTTCTAAAGGAGGGCCACTCCAGCCTTTTTATCATTACGGAAACTTGACGTGTTGTGATACCTGTTCACAACAAACCGAGCGGCCCACGTTGTACGGCCTCAATCTTCTCGATGTTTCGCTGCGTGTACGGAGCCCACACAGTGCAAGCGTATTCCAGGATAGGTCGGACCATAGTCTTGTAAGGGGTTTCTTTAATCTGGGGGAAACGATCTTAATGTTTCGCCTGAGAAACCCGAGGGTCTTATTGGCTTTGGCACAGAGGGAGTGATGTACTGGTCCCATTCAAATCTTTACAGATGGTGACCCCAAGATTTTTGGGCAGCGGGGGGCGTTTCCCAAATTTTTCTCCGTGCAGATGGTATCGAACTCAGCAGTATTCTTTTGCGGGTGACAGCAAGACTGAGCACTTCCCGGATGGAAGGCCATGTCCCAGCTTCGTCCCAGTTTTCCCAAATGTTGGGGGTCTTGTTGCAGCGCTGTTGATAAAGGTCTGTAGCAGAGAGGCGGAAGGCAGCAGTGTCATCTGCAAACAGGGGGGTCAGTGAGTTGAGTTGCTCCGGTAAGTCATTGATATATGCCATAAACAAAGCTGGTCCAACAACTGAACCTTGTGGTACTCCTGAACGGACACTGATAACGCCTGAAGTTTCGCTATTCACCACAACTGCCTGTCCCGATCACTGAGGAAGGCTCTGAACCACTGGTGAACTTTGCCTCGAACCCATAGTGGTTTAGCTTATGGAGCAGAAGACTGTGGTTTACTCGATCAAATGCCTTGGCGAAGTCTAAGATCACAATGTCTGCTGGTTTCCCTGCTCCATGTTCTCACTTAGTTCTTCCATCAAGTCCAGCAGCTGAGTTTCACATGATCTTTATTTGCGAAAACCATGCTGTTCTGGTCGGAGGATTTTGTTGGACTCGAGGTGTTTCAAAGAGAGCACTGACAATGACATGTTCCAAGATCTTACATGGCACCTTGTGAGAGACACTGGGCGATTGTTTGATGGTTCAAGTGCTCTCCCTTCTTGAAGACTGGAGTAACGTTTCGGGAAGTCTCCCCAAACAGATGGTACCATGCCCGTATTGATCGATGACAGAAGATGGTTGTCAGGATTGGTGCAATCTCCGAGGCCAAACTCCTTCAGGATACAGGACTGATTAGGTCGGACCGCAGGCTTTGTAGGGATTTTAAATTGACAAGAATTTTCCGGATGCCCTCTTCTTTAGATAGCGAGATCACTGAGCACCATAGACAAATGGACTTCGCTCATCTGACACTTGGCGCGGAAACTCGTCAACTGTGTATTCATTTCCTTCACTGAAGACGGACTGGAACTGACTGTTAAGGACTTCTGCTTGCGCCTTGGGTTCTGTCACAAGTCGTCCATACACCTTCAGAGGGAAAACCCGGATTTTGGGGGGAGCGCTGGTGTTTGTGAATGTCCAGAAGCGTTTCAGAGAGTAGACCTTTCAGCTGTCTGGGTCGCTGATGATAGTCTTGTTGACATAGTCCCAGTAGGCCCGGGGAATCTTGCGCTGTATCAACCTACGTAAGCCCTACACTCCATCTTCAGTTCCTCTGATCCCTGCTTTTTTCATCTTCCTATAGATACGGTGGCGCCTATTCACCAGTTTACGTATCTCAGAGGTGATCCATGGCTTGCTATCCCTTTGCCGCGCTACTTTATGAGGAACGAAGGATTTTACTGCATTGGAGAGGGTGTCTCTAAACCTGATCCACAGCTGTTCAGTAGTGAGGTTGACTGCATCCCTCCTGAGTTCTGCTTGGAGGTCTGTCAATGCCTTCTTCATGTTCACCCAGTCAGCCTTGTTATAGAGGGGAATAAGACTTAAGTCTTGGCATTTGTTTTATCCTCTGGGTTGTGAGACTGAGTTCACAGTAAGGGACTTGTGGTCAGAAATGACAGGTAACACTCTCACTCGTGTAACAAGGTGGGGGCAGTTGGTAAGGAAGAGGTCAAGCGTGTTGTCAAGCCGGGTGGGCTCCATGACCATTGTTCAAGTCCATGATCACTGATGATGTCGAGGAAACGTATTGTTCTTTCTCTAGAGTGCATGTCTTTCCTCCTGTCAGTCTCATTCATTCCCAGTTTTTTTTTTTTTTTGTTTGGTGACATTTCTTTTTCTGTTTAATTACTCGGACATTGCCATCCCAATATGTTTTGTTTTGTTTTTTTCCTTATGTGTCTGTCCTGCTTATTGATCTGGTGTCAATCAGAAAACATAGAGGATTGATCTCAACGAAGCTGGACCTGTAAATAATTTCTGATTGGTGATAAATGTTACGCATTGTTATTTCCTACAATCACGTCTGAAAAGTGTTAAACGTATAAAGCAACTACAGTTGTTTCTGTGAGGGATTTATAAATGGGTAAGTGTTCATGATTGACACGGGCAACTGAAAAGCGAATTACAGTGATGTAGAAAGTACTTTCTTTCAGTCGTCAAGAGAAGCTGAAGGAGTGTATGTTACATAGTACTAACATCTTAGATCACAGCGAGACCCTTTGTTTTGTGACTTTCATTCAAAATTTCTCAATTTAGCTAGTTTTTCCAAATAAATCCCCACACTTGCGTTTCCAAGATGGCGGCCTGCTGCTCACCAACCAAAACAAACCCTTCCTCCCCTGCACTCGCCTTCTACTGAGACGCTTACGATGACCTGCTCCCCCCAAACTTTCACCTGGATATTACCCTGCCTACTCTTCACCTGTTTGAACTCTGCCAACCTTCCCAACGGCCCAGAAGATCCCCCCCCCCCCCCCCCCCCCCATTCATCTACAGCAACGATGTCAACCTCCAGTGATGACGACATCCAGTGCACCCTGTGGTGTATGTGATCAACCTGTCACCTGGATGCCAAAGGTGGTGTTCAGTGTGAAACTTGTGGCACATGGTTCCACCCAGCTTGCCAACTAATTGGATCGGAAACTTACGAAACACTTGAAGATGTCTCCTGGCGTTGTGTCATCTGCAAAAACGCGAACTATAGCTCCACACTTTTCGACCTACATGGCATAGAACGAAACAACTCCTCCATCCACTCTATTCCCGACTCTACCGAGGACTTTGATCCTATCCACTCTTCACCCCCACTAAAAACAGCAATCATGGAAGAGAAAGAAACGACCTCTCCGCCTCCTCAATATCAACTTTCAGAGTGCCCCAGGCAAGCGTGCGACCTACCAAACCTAAGAGGACAAAACCTGACGTAGTATTTGGCACTGAGACACATCTAGACTCTGGTATATCAAGCTCTGAATTCTTTCCACAAACTCTTCAGAAAGATAGAAATGCTGGTGGCGGTGGCGTCTTTAATCGCCATCCGAACGACATACAATGCGCCGAAGTACCAGAATTAAACACGGATGGAGAGCTGTTATGGATCAAGATCCCCACCTACAGACAGCAACCCCTTTATCTGTGTGTCTTTACCGACCAGACGTTTCAGACGCAGCTGGACGGCCCATTTCGAAACCTCCATCAGAAGGGCTGCATGCAGCAATAAAAAAAAAATACTCAACTGCTTGTTGCCGGCGACTTCAATCTTCCGTCCTACGACTGGGTAAACATGATCATGAAACCTAAACCCAGTTACGCACACCTCCACAAGGACTTTGTCGACCTCCTAGGCGACACAAGCATGGAGCAATTTGTCAAGGAACCCACCAGGCAAAGAAATATCCTTGATATTGTCCTCACCAACCGCCCATCACTGATCCCACGAGTCGAAGTGATACCTGGCCTCTCCGACCACCGTGTCGTGTACTTTGAGTACATCACCAGCCAGACAGAGACCCTGAAGAACATAGCTCGCCCCATCCTCCTCTACAATCGAGCCAACTGGGAGGCCATGAAACAGACATGACTGATCTCCAGGAGAATTCAGGAGACTGAGGACAAGCCTACAGAAGACCTCTGGCAACACTTCAAGTCAGCACTCCAGGACAGCATGAGAAACACATACCCACCAAAACACCTAGACTGAAATCCTCTTACCCCTGGACCACCTACGAAATAAAGAAAATCATACGCAAAAGAGACAGACTGTACAGAAAATGGAAAAAATCTGGCGACCCCACACAAAACAAAGAGATCAATAGCCTGAACAGAGAAATCCTCAGAGAAATGCGCCGGTCAACTGGCGATACCAGGAAAATCTCTTCACCCCCCACCCCCCACCTCTGAAAATGACTCCAAACCCCAAGACCACTCCAAACCCCACCCCAAGAAGCTGTTCACCTACATCAAGCACCAGCACTCAAGTAGTTCCAGTGTCGCAGCCTCAAAATCAAATGAAAACTCACTCAACGCCCTGACATCAAACTAAGGATCAGTTTTGCAAGGCATTCACGAGGTACAGAGTTCTAGCAAATTCAGGTCAAAATGCACTATGCCTGACTCCCCAGCCTGGTGTTGACCGCCAAAGCATTTGACCGTGACAACACATCACCCTCTGCCACAAACTCAACCCTAGGCATACGAACGGAGACCCAACCGCTTCATCGAAATGTCCTCAGCGGCGTCACACAGTCCTTTAGGTGATGGTGCCCGATCCGGCAAGTTACGTGAAGACACGTGTCCCCCAGGGCCCGTCCTTGAAGACGCAGCCTCGTGCACATCAACGACCTCGCCTCCAAAATCCTCCCCATCAAGACTCTTTAGCCGATTTAGAAGCTGCCTCAGTTCATCACCTGGCAAAAACCCACCAAGCTCCAGGAGCCTCCAGCGTTGAACAATCGGTAGGAGAATGGGACATGCCTTCACCCAGACAAGTGCTGTGGCGGTCTCACAGAAGTCCACTCCCCCGTTCCAAACTTACACCCTCCACTGGGCCAGCACCTGGAGAAGTCACTCCACAATACCTTGGGTCATACTGACAAAGCTGTACTTCACCAAACACATGAGAACACTGTGCTAAGGCCAACAAGACACTGGATTATCTGAGAAGAACCCAGGTGTGCTCCAGCCTACCAAAGAGCTAGCCAACAAGCAATGTCCTCTCAAATTGTGGACTCATCAGCTCTTTAGGGACCCACACACCGACATCGACCAAAACCCTCGAGAAAGTCCAGCAAGGCTGCCAGATTGACCCAACCGCTACCACAAACACTCCGTGCCTTCGGACCGAAACGCACTCGAGTGGCCCTCGCTTCAACCAAACGCTCGCTGCCCGTCTGCAAAGCTCCACATCACAACGACAAGCTGCGCCAGCACCGACCAAGCAACAGGCCTCGAATGGTCGTCGCAGCACCACAATTACCAACACGACATTCCAGTGCCAGCAGTGACACAGGAAGTTTCTCCTAATCCCCCAAGGACCGTTGTCGACTCAACTATCCCCCACTGAAGTGTCGAGGCCCCGCCATAATGCCTCTGCTCGAGGGCAGTTGGGGCCCCCAGGCACAGTAACCCCCCTACCCCCCCCCCCCCCCCCGCGCCCTCCTCGCCCCCTCCCCCCTCCCCCTCCCTGCTCCCCCCATATCCCCACTCAACCCTGCCCCCACCTACTGCCCTGCCCCGTCCTCAGATTTCTGCACACACATCACGCTTCGCCACTAGTCATTCAATAACTGTAAGAACATAAACAACGGGGTCAAGCGCACCCGCTCTCAACCGTCTAACCGGATTCGAGGCCGACCTTGACCCAGTGTTCTTTTCTCAACCTAGTAAACCCTACCAACATACATACTGTGTAGGATTATCCGTTTTCAATACTAATTTACTAAAGTTTTCAGATTTTAGTTTTTGCTTAATCCTATGTTTTTCCTGGTCATTTTCAATAACATCATTTTCTCGCAAACATTCATCAATGAGTCTCTGTCTTTCATGTGAAATAAAACTACAGTCTTTAACTGTTCTCTAAAGTCTTTTAAAACTGAGTTATATTTTTGACATAAAATCCACACACTTATCCCAGCATGTCTTCCACTGAAAGCTAGTTTTGATAAAGTGTTTCTTTTTTTAACTATGTCTCTTTCTGCCGAACAGTCATCTATAATAAATAGTGTCTGTGTTCCTTCAAACAGTCTATAAAATGTTTTAAACACTCACTCAGTTTATTGCTAGGATCAACTAAATATATGTTCTCATCTGTCCATATAAACCTTCTATCATGATATGCTTTGTTCCATTTAAGTGTTGGACAGAAAATCACAATATGATCAAAATTATAGCGATAAACTGTTTGTAATAAGTCTAGGACAAATTTGTTTTCAACAACCAGTCTGTCCACAAATCAATGAACAATGAGGAGTTTTTGTCATAAAGTTTAACTGCTCCATAGTTTTATAACAGAATTTAATCTAATCCAGTTATTGTTTTTATCATGCTCTCTGTCAAAACTTGTTCAGTATAATAAAATCCTATAAGATCTAAATGTGTAAGATTAATCCAATTTAGTTCTGTAAGATTGTTTCTATTTAGACTAATATTGATTTTGTTGCTTGTTGTTATGACCTTAATATCCTCACCATTGTGAGAATGACGACGGTAACTTTAAGTTTTTCAGCGTCTAAGTTTTGCCAGCTAATTAGAATTCCTTTTAGAAGGAAGTCACTAACGCCCAACCCCATCCCTCTTCACCATCTTTTAAGACAGAATTTCAATATCATTGTGAACGTGTCTCTAATTTCATTTGCGGAATGAACTGTAATTTTGTAGAAGCATCTTTCAAAACCGTTTCTCTTCTGTGGAGGATGTACTGTTTTTTCCCATACGGCGTTATTTCAATCTCTTTTCGACTATTAGCCTCTGGCATAAGACTTACATGTAAGGGCCTGAGTTGAATGCTTTTCTGAAACTTTTTTGACGGCTAAAAAATGTAAATGGGCTTATGAATTCACAATTTTATGTCCCATTCTAAAATATGGTTCTAAGTGCCATTTGCTGTCAGGTTTTCGAACTATTTTTATTCATACTGCCAGCATTATTTGCTTCTACATTGCGCAGTTGTTCTAGTTTAGGAAACTTTTTGCTGTCGCCTATTCTTTAGTTATAATCACCATCTTTATGTACTCAAAACCATACAAAGCGCCTATTCACCATCTGTTCAAAGCCGCAAGTCTGCAAGGTCTTTTATTCTAAAGTTATACACCTCACAGGCGCTAATGTAACTCCTGATTCATCTGCCCGCGCGACATTATTTTTTAGAAGAAACTAATTTTTATTTTTAAAACAATGTGTAAGTTTAACACATTTTACAACTTTCCCGTTTGTCTTTGATTTTTATATTAAATGATTCGACCCTCCCACAAACTAATCTTTTAAACTGTAAATTAGGGAATTGCATAATTTTATAATCGCAATATGCAGCTTTCCCTGACGGAAGAGTTCTTAAACAGTTGAGGGCCTTCCATCTATAAGTTTTCATCAGTGCTAGCTCATCAAATGACATAGAGTAATGAATGTAATGCAGATTGAGCGATTTTCCCCTCAAAAGTAGTTTTGTTTTGTTTAACTGTAAATCTATGAACGGCTTGATTGGAAGTTGTAAAGCCTAATATTTTAGCTATTCTACACCAAAAGGTAATGTACTACTTTCTTCTTCAGGTTTGAATGTTAACACTAGTTTTTTAGATTTGCATTGTTTAGTTCGAGAGTAATGTCGATGTTACTCATTGCTTCTTGTAGTGAGCACGCCCCGTAATAACCATCAGGTATGGTTAACTGGCTACTTTGTCTCCTGCTTTGTCAACTTTTAGAATTGTATTATTATCTTGGCTTTGCTTATTAAACCATACGACTTTGTAAAAAATTCATGGAGTGCGACCATTTTGGTTCCGCAATTGTTATCAATAGCATGTACTAAAAACGAAGGACGGTCTTGAGTTGTTATTGTTACAAACATTTTTTAAAACGAAATAAAAATGAGCGCATTTAAATATACTGATGCAAAATATTCTGCTGGGCGCACTACAATCTTAAAAATATAACAACTGATACTCTTGACATTTCTGTGACTCGTTGCGCCTTTCAAGTAAAGGTTAGATACTCCATTAAACAGATATCTTAACCCTCCTATTAAAACGACCGCATCCCGAAAGTGTGGTTTAGTCTATTCCGATGCACAGTTTTATCAGAACCAGTTAAACTTTGCTGTGTTTTGTGCTTCAACTGGGTGTGGAGTGTCGTATGCTGATCATTTAAATCACCCTGATCCTTTGTGAGGTCAGTGTACAGATTCATTTCTATTACAACCTTCAGACGTATTTTGACTGAACGCAAGCGCCATTACCAAATGACAACCGTTTTAATCATTCAGCAACAGAATAAACATGAAGGCTTTTGAAGGATCTGTAACGAATTCATATACGTCAAGACAGATTTAGACAAAAGTTGGATCTTAATCATGGCTTAGGCACCCTTTATTTTGGGGCGTGCACAGAAAGTATAACTATGACTGGTATCCTCCTTACACATCTTTCTCTTCAGGCACAACTGTTCAACTCGGGTCCATAGAGCAAGAGCATAAAAAGCATGGACAACATTTATATAGACGCTTCTAAGGGCCTAACTAAAAGCAGGAATAGAACGAATAAACGACTCTGTTCGTACTTATGTTGGTGTTTGCTAGGTTCGTAAGCACAAACGAGATCGAGCATAACTGATCCTTCTACTGTTTTTTGATGCACAAAAACAATATTAGCAAATTTAGAGGACGCCATTAATTCTGTAGTTGATTTGCCTTCAAGTATTAAAAGGTACCAAAATGTTTTACAATACGCAAGATCGAAAGTAGACTTTGCTGATTGTATGGTTTATACATGCTGCCTTCTGACCTCAGGCTCCAGATAGGATCAATAATAAACTACAATAATGAAATCCTTGTGGCAGGCAATGAGCAGAAAGTCGGGAAAAACGAAATAAATTCTGAGCCAGTAATATTACAAGCAGTAAAAAACACCCAAGAATAAGCCATCCAATCCCCGTGGTCCGAAGCCCAAAGGCCATTGAAGACGCAGACTCTGTTCGCGATGACATGAATATGAAAAGACGGCACTGGTTGTTGTATTAACTGGCATAGGGTTACTTGGTCTTTACCTTACTAAATTTAACCCGACTATTAAGAGAACTAATGTCCATAAGTGCTCGGCCATAAAGCCAACTACTTTGCTTGCAGTAGACAAAAGCCAGCTAACAACACCCCCTAATATACCCGGTAAAGCATCCACGGCTTTACTAGCTAATTTTTTTAATAAATCCGCAAGATGATCAAGCTGTTTTTTTACCCATGATTTATCAGGCGGAGGTGATGGCGGTGGAGGCACTAGCCAGCACCTCCACCGCCCGTAATAGCCATCACCAGTGTACTTATTCAAATCCTAAGGCTGTTATAACGCTTGCTAATGTGACTCCATGCTCTCTAAACAGCGTTCGTATTTTTCTGCTAGTGTCGTGTCTTCATATAAAATTTTTTCGATAGTTTCTCTTATTCTATTCACTTGTTCGTAATTGGTCTCGGTTAGTAGTCAGCGCTTCTAGTCTTGCCGATCTTTGTATTTCAAGATCTTTTAGTCTTTGTCTTATTCTTTCTTTAATCTCACGCCTAAATTGGCGTCATCAGCCTCAACGAGTTTTTCTTTTTCTTTTTATATGCTCATCTAGATCACCTAGTTTTGCTACATTGTTTGTTAATTCGCCTCTAATGGTTCTTAAAGTACGATCAAGGCTAATATTCTCTCCTAGGTATCGGAGAATCATTAATTGTTTCTAATGCTGTTTCTTCTGAAAACTGGTTTCTGCTTCTATTACATTTATTATTTTGTCTGCTGTTTGACTTAAATCTTGAAGTTCATGTTTTGCATTTGGTTATCTGTTGGGAGATCTTGTAGTGGGTTTTGTTAGTTTAGCAACTGCATCCCTATCTAATATCGGTCTAACAAGGTCAAGGCGATTTCGATCGGCAACTTTAAGTCTTTGTCTAATTGTATTCATGCCTACAAACTTTGATGGGTCTCGTTTATCTGTAAGCTGAACAGGTTCTCCTTGATCGTTTTTCACATACAATGGCCTTTTTTATCTACTTCAAAACCAATAGGAAAATCAGGAGATTCTAGGCCTAAACTTTTGTAAAATGATTCAACCTTACTTAATGTTAATTTATGCTGACTTTCTGCTAATTCATACATCAATGAGCGATGCTGTGTCAAAGGAGTCATTTCACTCACGTCGTCTTCAGGATCAGGAACTCATAATCTTCTTCACCTGCATGCCTGCCATGTTTTTAAATAATAAACTTTTATTTTTTTTATAAAAATGTCGCAAGCTTATGGTTCAATTCTTGACCCGCATAGAAGACTGAAAGAGCCCCATGGCGTGAAGGGAAATAAACAGAATATTATTGTTCCAAATAATCCATCTACTATTGATGCAGATCAAATTCTTACTGTCAGATTTCCAGACCTAGGAGCAAATGAAGTGATTGTGCCAGGCTCTGCGCGACTTACTTTCAAAATAAAACTCGATTCAACAGACCCAAAAGGACAGTTGTCCAGAATCTGGGGCGGGCAATCGTTAAGAAAATTTCTATAAAACTTGAGGGGATAAGAAATATTTTCTTTAAATAATGCAGACATATTTTTAACCTATTCTGATCTATGGCTAACGAGAATGAAAGGGCTGATCTTGCGTTTCAAGAATCGAAATAAGAAGCACTAAAACGCAGAATAGGCGCTGAAGATGCTAAAGAAGGCAAAAAGTATGTAGCTGTAAGTTATGCGTATGGAAATCGCTTTTCATCCCCTTGGATTTTGAGTTGTTAAGTGCGCATGCCCCATACTTTCAAGGGGCATTAAAAGACAGATTATCATATGAACTAACTTTTAATGAATACAAATGGGTTATTAAATCTGAAGTAGACACCGCAGCAAAGTACTATTTCTGACATCGCGTTAGAGTTTGACATTGTTCGCAACCTTGATTTAGCAAGGTTTATTGAGCAAAAATATCAGTCAAAATTAGCAATATATTACGAAAGAGTGGATCACCATTCTACACATCCTAAAGCAGGGCAGACACTATATGGAATTTTAGTTTTAGTGTCTCAGCAAAATCATTAAAGGCTTTTATTGCTGTGCGAGATGAAGAACCATTTGATAGACAAACCGGAAAGTTTCTTAATCCTAAAATAACGAAAGTGCAATGTACAATTGAGGGTAGTCCTAACAAATCTACGCTAGCGGACTTAGACCTTATCAGCATTTTGATGAATAAGAAATTGTTCGGAGGGGGAGGCATAGAATCCAACAGCAGACTTGTTGTCTAAAGATCTCCACTCACAGTGTTAGGCTTGATTATTATTTACAACAAAATACGGTTTATGGATTGACCTCAGGTCAACAGAGGATAATCAGTTGCATGGAAGTGGGAGAACTGTTAGAGAAGTAACAAACATTCAAATTGACAAAGAAAAAGATGACGATAAACCGCTAATGCACATTTGTTTTTAATATATGATTCGCAGCTGAATATTCAAGATAACAGATTCGATTATGTAGAAGGCTAAATTATTTTTATTTAAAAAGCATGTCTGTTAAGAATTATCCAAAGTACCTACAGCGCCAGAGTTGTTAAAAGAAGGGATAGTAGAAACCCCGACATAAAAGCCTTCAGATTAACAAACATTACACAAATGCAACAAAACCTAGAGCAGGACCTTTCAAAATACAGCAAAACCAAACGAAGGTATTCTGCTGCCTGTAATGCTGTTACATATGTTAATACTGGAGCATCGGCTTTGAGTGGTCTATCAGCAGGAACAGGTGTGGTCTCTTAGCAACAGGTTTTGGTGCACCCGCAGCTTTACCTCTAGGTGGTTTGTCTTTAGCTCTTGGCCTGTGTTCATTAGCTGTAAGTGCTGCTAGCAAAAAATTAAAAAAAACTCCAAAAGCACACAGCTATGGTTCAACTAATAACAGCTAAACTTAGTTCGTTCAAACTGACAATAAATAAAGCACTAGCTGACTCAAACATCCGGATGAAGAATTTGTCGTTTACGGCCGATTTTGATGACTATAAAAGACAAAAGTTGATCTTCAAAAAAGGCAAGGGCAAGTTTTTCTCAACGGCCAGACCCCGAGCAGATAAAAAAGAATGTTTAAAAAAAAGTAAACGAGACATTAAACTCTGTTCTAAACAGCTCACATTAACAACATCAAGAGCGTTTATACTTTAGTTTTAATGAGTCCAAGCACAAAAAGACCGTTGATATTGATTCTGATTAAGAATTTTTTTTAATTTAAATAATATTTTGAGTTAGAAAAGGAAACTCAACATGGCTGAGATATATGAAGGACAAGACGAATTGTTTGAAAGAATGCTTCAGGGGGAGCGTTTGTCAAAAGCTTTAAACGATATTGATCTAGAAGTCATTGATCCAACAAACGTACAGGCAAGTGTTGCTCATGCTATTTCTCAAGTTCCAGATAAACTAACAATAGACCCGCCAGTTAAAGTACAGTTAGCTGTTTTAATCGACTACTAACAATAAATGAAGAAAATCTAAAAGTCTGGGTCTCAACTAAACAACAGGTTATTCTTTCTCATAATGACTTAACACCTGGCTGGGCTGACCAACTGCTTAGACAGTTTGATGTGGCCGCTGAAGAAGCCAAATGAGAGGCTCCGGTTGGTCAGAGACGATATGTCTAGGATCAGATTAAACAGGTTAAGTATGAGCCGATTGTAGGCAGGCTTACATTTCGCTACCTCCAGCATTAGTCGCAAAAGAGCAGTTCTAACATAAAATTCGGCAACAATGTTTTATGTGGTGTGTTCTCGCAAGGCTGCATCACGACGGCCCAAAAAAAAAACGCAGAAGAGAGTATCTAACTAGAACCTTCATCAATGATCTTAACTTTAGTGGAATATCCTTTCCTGTTAGCGTGGATTCCATTGATCAGTTTGAAGAACAAAACAAACCATAACTGTTAATGTATACACATGACTGAGGAAACAAATTTGGTGCCTATTAGAGTGTCTAAAGACAGCCAACAATAGGCGATCCAGACAAAGCCACGCAGAGAACGTAGAAATACCAATGCTGGGCCACTTCCGCCCTCAACCAGTTTCGGCGAAAGCGACCCAGGATTGGTATTTCTACGTTCTCTGACAAGTAAGACTTCAATAACCAAAAATAACGATTATCTATCTGGTGAAGTCAGCCTCGCTATAAATAGCCGTTATACATGAACGGCTATTTTTAGCAGCAAGAGGACTGTGGTGAAGTTAGCCTTGCTATAAATAGCCGTTTATACATGAACGGCTATTTTTAGCAGCAAGAGGACTGTGGTGAAGTCAGCCTTGCTATAAATAGCCGTTATACATGAACGGCTATTTTTAGCAGCAAGAGGACTGTGGTGAAGTTAGCCTCGACTATAAATAGCCGTTTATACATGAACGGCTATTTTTAGCAGCAAGAGGACTGTGGCGAAGTTAGCCTTGCTATAAATAGCCGTTTTTACATGAACGGCTATTTTTAGCAGCAAGAGGACTGTGGTGGAGTCAGCCTTGCTATAAATACCCGTTTATACATGAACGGCTATTTTTAGCAGCAAGAGGACTGTGGTGAAGTTAGCCTCGCTATAAATAGCCGTTTATACATGAACGGCTATTTTTAGCAGCAAGAGGGCTGTGGTGAAGTCAGCCTTGCTATAAATAGCCGTTTATATATGAACGGCTATTTTTAGCAGCAAGAGGGCTGTGGTGAAGTCAGCCTTGCTATAAATAGCCGTTTATACATGAACGGCTATTTTTAGCAGCAAGAGGGCTGTGGTGAAGTCAGCCTTGCTATAAATAGCCGTTTATATATGAACGGCTATTTTTAGCAGCAAGAGGGCTGTGGTGAAGTCAGCCTTGCTATAAATAGCCGTTTATATATGAACGGCTATTTTTAGCAGCAAGAGGGCTGTGGAGAAGTCAGCCTTGCTATAAATAGCCGTTTATATATGAACGGCTATTTTTAGCAGCAAGAGGGCTGTGGTGAAGTCAGCCTTGCTATAAATAGCCGTTTATACATGAACGGCTATTTTTAGCAGCAAGAGGGCTGTGGTGAAGTCAGCCTTGCTATAAATAGCCGTTTATATATGAACGGCTATTTTTAGCAGCAAGAGGGCTGTGGTGAAGTCAGCCTTGCTATAAATAGCCGTTTATATATGAACGGCTATTTTTAGCAGCAAGAGGGCTGTGGCGAAGTCAGCCTTGCTATAAATAGCCGTTTATATATGAACGGCTATTTTTAGCAGCAAGAGGGCTGTGGCGAAGTCAGCCTTGCTATAAATAGCCGTTTATATATGAACGGCTATTTTTTGCAGCAAGGGGGCTGTGGTGAAGTCAGCCTTGCTATAAATAGCCGTTTATATATGAACGGCTATTTTTAGCAGCAAGGGGGCTGTGGTGAAGTCAGCCTTGCTATAAATAGCCGTTTATACATGAACGGCTATTTTTAGCAGCAAGAGGGCTGTGGTGAAGTCAGCCTTGCTGTAAATAGCCGTTTATATATGAACGGCTATTTTTAGCAGCAAGAGGGCTGTGGTGAAGTCAGCCTTGCTGTAAATAGCCGTTTATACATGAACGGCTATTTTTAGCAGCAAGAGGACTGTGGTGAAGTCAGCCTTGCTGTAAATAGCCGTTTATACATGAACGGCTATTTTTAGCAGCAAGAGGCCTGTGGTGAAGTTAGCCTCGCTATAAATAGCCGTTTATACATGAACGGCTATTTTTAGCAGCAAGAGGGCTGTGGTGAAGTCAGCCTTGCTATAAATAGCCGTTTATATATGAACGGCTATTTTTAGCAGCAAGAGGACTGTGGTGAAGTCAGCCTTGCTATAAATAGCCGTTTATATATGAACGGCTATTTTTAGCAGCAAGAGGGCTGTGGTGAAGTCAGCCTTGCTATAAATAGCCGTTTATACATGAACGGCTATATTTAGCAGCAAGAGGACTGCAGTAAAATTAGCCTTGCTGACTGCTACTATAAATAGCCGTTTATGTGTGAACGTCCTATTTTAGCAGCATGAGTCTAACAGGATGTAGTGGTGCTCGTAACTGGGACAGATGTGCCCCACCCCCCCCACGCATGCACACTTCCTCCCCCCACCCCCACCCCACGCATGCACACCTCCTCCCCCCACCCCCACCCCACGCATGCACACCTCCTCCCCCCACCCCCACCCACGCATGCACACACTTAAGTCACTTTTAAGTTCTTAACTTAAGTCGCCTCAAGTCACTTCAAGTCACCCCAAGTTCTTAATTAAGTTTTTAATTAAGTTTTTAATTAATACTTCAAGTTCTTAATAAGTTCTTGATTAAGTTCTTAATTAAGTTACCTCAAGATCATAACTAAGTCATCCTCTAAGTACAACCAAGTTCTTATTCAAGTTATCTTATAATTATCAAAAAATACAATCTATGTTTTTATCTTAAATAGTAAATGTCTAATATAGTACACACACGCCTCAAAAAACGCGTCATCGTTGAGGATGTCTTGCTCAGCGTTTTCTGCGCGAGATCGGTCAGCATAGATCTTAATGAAGTTCTTACATCCTAAGCAACCACATTGATTACAATTCTGGTCTATGGAAATGTCTTTTATAGACTCCATGTCTTTATTTATTGACTTCATCATTTTATAATACGCCATGATCTATTTTTATTAAAAAATTTTAAAATTAAGTTCTTAAAATATTATTCCATTGAAATGGATCAAAATGATTCTTTGTTGTTGGCGGTTTTGGCGTGCAGTTGTCTTTTTCTGTATTTAGTGGTTCAGATTTTTT
This sequence comes from Conus ventricosus, assembly GCA_018398815.1. Taxonomy (NCBI): domain Eukaryota; kingdom Metazoa; phylum Mollusca; class Gastropoda; order Neogastropoda; family Conidae; genus Conus; species Conus ventricosus. The sequence continues at coordinate 7,729,491 of CM031598.1, forward strand.
TGATTGCTTTTGTTTCTGTTGCCATTGTGTATATATTTTATAACCGTAATAACGCCCCCACAGCAGCAAGGGCGCCAAAAATGGCAACAGTTTTAAGTTCATATTCCATGAAGACTTTGGGGCCCTCGAATCACATGCAGTTTTATAGCCGGCATTGAATCAACTTGTTCTGGCGTTGGCAGTGTTATGTTTTCATGATGAGTTATATTCTGTAACATTAATTTTTTTTGTCTGTTCCACTCTGCTAATTTTTTTCCTGCTTTAACACGCCCAGGATGAGGATGCTTTTCACTGGCCCCACCTGATTCAGTGTTTTCTGATTCTGCTGATTTTCTGGCTTGGTTACTTTCTCCACCTGATTCAATGTTTCCTGATTCTGGTTCTGATGATTTTCCAGCTCGTTCATTTTGAAGGGAAACAAAATCTATATGATTAAAAGTAATTAATCCCATGATTAATGGCGATAACAATGTTCCAAATCTGTAGTATAGATCACATCCTAGAGACTCTAATGACTTTGTTAAAACTGGATCTTGCGTTAAATCATACGTAAGATCTTGTTAGAATCAATGGGAGCAAATCTACTGACTAGTTTAGTGTACAAACTAAGAACCGTTTGCCCCACACTTTTCACCATTCTAGACCCCAGCTGCGCTTCATACCTGTTATGATACTTTATAATGTCTTGTGACGACATCTGCTGAATCTGTTCTATGCTGAATTCAGTTCCGAGGAACTGTTTTGTTTTCCCACATGCTGCCAAAGAATACAGCCTTTCCTTTTTGGGCATAATAGCTTGATCATCAACTTGGTCATTCATAAGTTCAGGAAGGTTTAGGCTGCCTTGTAGCTGTAGTAGATCATCACTGTTCATGTTTTTTATTAATTATAATTATTTTATTTTCTAAAAATGAGCACCGAAAAAACTGTTGCTAACCTTGTATACCATTCTGCTGTTATTGGGGGTTAAGTGTAGGATACACAATGCTTGGTAAAAGCTTGTTAAGAATTAAACCAGCAGATCTTGGCAAACTAGACTTTGAGGATTCAGCAAAGCTAATTGCTATCATTGCAGCTTCGTTTGCCACGAAAGATTTTCTAGTCAAGCAAGGAATAATTCCAGACAGTATAAATATGTAAATAAAAAATACATTTATAAAAAATGGCTTCACTCGTAATGATGATAGGCGGCGCTGTGGTGAATGCGCTCGCTTTTAGCGGTAGTAATTACGCATTTAGTAAACTACGGGATGAAGGCGAGAGAAAAAGACATAACAAAGCTGTGGAGCAACTAGCTGCAGCACAAGACGCCTATGAAAAGCAGAGAATTGAACAGTTAGATTTTATTAATAACAAACTGAAAAAACGGGCATGCAGCTTACACATTTAAAGATGTTGATCAAGCAATAAAACAATATTATCTAGTAACAGGCAAACCAATCCAGACATTGCCCCCACCAAAATTCAGCGACTTTTATCATCCATCAGAAAAACAAAAGATGCAAGAAATCGGGTTTATTGTCGTTGGTATGACCGTCGTGTATTTTGTTGCACAATATATTGGCTGAATAAAAATGAACAAAATCTATTATTCGCCCAAAGGATATTGGAAGGGTATCACAGCAATACAAAAGCTAAGCCAAGCAGCGGGAGTCAGTGAACAAACAGCAAAAGAATGGTTATCTAAACAAGCGATTTGGCAAATTTATTTACCTGCGCCCAAACGAATACAGAGACCACACTTTGTGAATACAATACCGAACGACACCATCAAATGGACCTTCTATATTTACCCTCTGATACGATTAGACGAAAAAGATTTAAGTATGCACTTACAGTCATTGACGTAGCTTCAAGATACAAAGATGCAGAACCATTAACACAAAAGAGTGCTTCTGCTGTTGCTGTTGCTATACAACTGATATACCAACGAGGTCCTTAAAACTTATCCTCGCATGATTCAAGTTGATGATGGAAAAGAATTTAAAGGGCAAGTGAATCAATTATTGTTAAAACATAGAGTTACCATTAAAAGAGGCATTCCGGGAGTTCACAGATCACAGGCTTTAGTTGAAAACTTTAACAAACAGTTAGCCGAAAGACTTTTTTCCTACCAGTATCACAGAGAGCTAATTGACAATTCTCGCAACACAGAATGGGTTAGAAGACTGCCCTCAGTTTTGCGCGCAATGAATAATGAAGAATTTAAAGGGTTAAAACCAGTACAAGCAATCAAAAGAAAAACAATAAATGTTGCTGAAGGAGAGTCTTCATCCGGCAAACTATTACCATTTGGATTGAAAGTAAGGTACCTTTATTTACCGGGGGAAGCAGAAGGGGACACTCGCATCAGGGCAACAGATCCAGTTTGGAGTGTTGACCCGTACGAAATAAAAAGAATTGTAAAAATGAATCCGCCCGTGTATTATTTACGAGAAACTGACACAACAAAAACAACCAGCTCCTCAAAGATCTTTTGTGAAAGAAGAACTGCAGATAATTCCGCCAGACACAGTTCCGCTTTAATTAATTTACGTAAACATATTTTGGTTTAAAATGGAAGGCCAGAAGGAAGCGCAGAACGAAACAAGAATGGTAAAGGAAGAGACCTTGAAATGATACGGGAATCATTTCAGGCGTGTAATGCTATTAAGGAAACATTTTCGGGGATTAATCAATGCATGCTAAATCATCCAGATCACCTACAACTCAAACCCCCAAATTGGGAAAAGAATATCTTGAAATAAATTTAAAAAAAATTCGAACGCATCAAGCAAACATGAGAAAAGATTTTTAAATGAATTGGATGAAGCTATGATTGATTTTATAATAAAAGTTGATGAAAAATATAAAACCCCTGTTTGTGCGGTCCTCCATGCCCGATTGCATATGAAAACTCGATGGGATTAACAAACACCAGTTTTGTGTTGTTCTATCTAATGACTTCTTGTACAACGGGTTGTGTTGGATCTCATGTAGATTAATCGCAGTTTTACTTTGTCATGATGAAAGTCTTATTGCCAAACAATGCTTCTTTGTAGTTGTCATGTGATATGTTTGACTGCACAACGCTGCGAGATATTCCCTTTGCTTTCTTAATGATTTTCTCCTGGCTCGAAATACTGTACATTTTTTACACCAACAAACCCTTGATCACCTTCCAGATAATTCACCCTTTCATCTTTCCTAAAACCTTCTTGTTAGTAATTGAATGCAAAGGCAAATCTTTAGGGTAATCAGAGTGTCGTACCATCCTGCATCCCCTTTAGCTACTTCTATTCCATGTCTTTATAATGTCTCAGTGGGGATATCTATAACAAAACTGTCTGTATCTGTGTAAAGTACTCTGGACTCGGGATACGAGGGCTTAAAGTAGTCATAAAGAAACTCTAACATCAAAACCCTTTGAAAATTTCAAAAACAGTAAACCCAATAAATACAGGTTTGTCTAATTTGACTTTCTTTTTTTCATCTTTATGCCAAAAAGCGATCATAAAATCTTCTAAAGTCCTGATAATTTGGTTTTGAAGTCAGCTTAATTTGCTTCGTTCTCTTTGGTGACTAATCTGACATCTTTACGCTTGTGCGATTCTCCTTAGTCTTTCCAAACAGCTGTTGTTCATCAGCTTGAAAAAGTCTTTTTCTGAAGCATCTGGGATTTGGTTCTGAGATCATGTTCTTCATGATGAAATGGTTTCATGAACTGTTCTTGATCGAAAGCAATTATTACGGGACAGCTGTTAACTTTAAACCATGTCTTAAATAAAATTGTAGAAGTCTGTAATGACAGACATAATTTTTTTTGCCTCGAAGTTTTAGGCACAAGTTTAGGTGTTCTCTTGGGATCCATCTTAGACTTTCTGCTGCTAAGGGATATCATTATGCAGGTCATGGAGTTCCTGAGGATTTTCTAAGTCAACTTCTAGAATGAACCACGCTGTTGATCAGGCGTTAAACTGCCCAACCACTTTTGCCTTTTGAATATATTCGGATCGCCGCCTGTGTACATTTTAAAAAGTTGCGTAATGGAAGCGATTGCGCCATAGCCCATCCATACAGATTGTTTGCATCTAAATACATGAGATAGTTAGACCTTTTACTCGGATCATAGTCGTCCAAGTATTTGTTGTTTGCTTTACAGAAATGATGCACGCCAATACTAATTCCTCCACGCAATCCGTTTCAATCATCTGAATCATTGGAAGGTCAGACAATAAATCAATCGTACTCCAGAAAACTTTAAGAAAGCGTCCCAACTCATCCCGGGGCGCAAAAATGTAATGCGCGGGATCCGGGCTATAATGTTTCATACAGGTCTTCCTATAATTTTCAAAAAACGTCCGCCAACAAACATGTAACAGCATCAAGTAGGAGTCATGATAGTCTCCCATCGTTTTACACTCTAATTTTGCCACGCATCTTGGGCATGCTGGTAATCTGAATCACTGATTCCTTTCCTCTAAGACTAAAAAGAACGCGCCTTTAGGCGGAAGTGATCTTCATCAAACCTTTCCCAACTGTTCATGTACTCATAAGGGTAAACCCCTTTCTAACAAAGTTGGTCAAAATATTTTTCCGTTATTGGGCAGGACTTTAAGGACATAGCTAGTGACTCTAATGATCCCATCATGTGTTGCTAGAGTCATAAAAAGACATGTTATTTAGATTAAACACATGTACTTTTCTGATGACTGTGCAATGCATGCTACCCTGAAGGCGTTGGTTACTGCTTGCAATATAAGATGAGAGTCGTAACCTCGCAAGTTTGAAAAAGATGGGCAGCTTCCATGTCTTTGGTTCAAACTTTAGTTGAAGGATTGCATTTGTTGTGCGCAGCTCCTCTGAACTTCCGCAATGTAAATCAGGTCTCTTACTTTTGGGATTCGCTGCGTCTGATAGAGGCCTAAACCACAAATCCAACAGTGAGTGGCTGAGGCATACTGTGTTTGGTCTTCAACGACATCATGTTTTCAGATAAATTCAGATTATTAGAACAATCATTACGCACTTCTGCATGCGCTGAAAAAAATCTTCTAGCCGCATCTGGTCCTCTGTAAAATTCTGGCCTTGAATGAGCGCCATCCGACCAAACAACAATAAAAAGCAAATGAACAAAATCTGATGATTACTCATTAAGACTGTTTTTCGAAGTTTTTGTGGCGCTGCCCCTTCATAAGGAACAATAAGCGACTCGAAGTCTGCGTAAACTACGTATGGAGAATGTTGCAGTTTTTTCCAGTTCTAAAACTAACTTTAGATCCAGGTGGGGGCGTAATTAGTTCTGTATTACATCAACTGGGCCGATACAATGTTTCTTATGTTCGCTTGCCCGGGTTGAACAGATGGCATTCTTGTTAAACATTTTTTGCAGAATTTTTGTTTGTTTCCCATCTTTTGAAGTTGCGCATTAGTTTACTCATTGTTCGTATCAATGTGTAAAGTGGCAGCCCCGCTGGTGAAAACATTAGTAGTAAGTCAACATGATTTTTGTCTGGCCTCGCCAATCGTTGACTGTTTTTTGGACACTTTTTAAACGGCTGTAGATTTGTTTTCCTCATCCCCTGTGTAGATATTGACAGTTATTGGTTTTTTTTGTTCTTCAAACTGATCAATTTGGCCTACACTAACAGGAAAAGGGTATTCCATTGAAGTTAAATCTTTTGGGGTATTGCCCCATAGTTAGTTCACTCTCTCTGGCGTGTTCGCGGACATGATGCAGCCTTGCAAGAACACACCACATGAAACATTTGTTGTCTGAATTTTTTATGTTTACAACTGCTCTCTTGAAGCCAACTCTCGAGGTAGCGGAATGTAAGCCTTGCCTACAATCGGTGCATACTTAGACTGTTTTAATCTGAACTCTAAGACTTCGCCTCTGACCAACCAGAGCCTCTCATTTTAGCTTCTTCAGCGGCAGCGTCAAACTGTGAAGCAGTTCGTCCTGCCCAACCGGGTGTTAAGTCATTATGAGAAAGAAAGTCTGCTGTTTAGTTGAGACCCAGACTTCTAGATTTTTTTTCATTTATTGTTATATTCGATTAAAACAGCTAACATTACTTTAACTGGCGGGTCTATTGTTAGTTTACTTGGAACTTGAGAAATTGCATGTACAACGCTTGCCCCACGTTTTTCTGGATTAATAACTTCTAAATCAATATCATTCAGTGCTCTTGACAAACCGCTCTTCTCAGCATTCCTTCAAACAATTCATCTGGGCCTTCATATATCTTAGCCATTCTGTCTTTCTTTTCTAAGCCAACATATTTATTTAAATTAAAAAAATACAACAGCTTAATCAGAATTAATATCAACGGTCTTTTTGCTTGGACTCATAAACTAAAGTATAAACACCTTTTTGGTGTTGTTAATGTGAGCTGTTTAGACAGAGTTTAATGTTTCGTTTACTTTTTTAAGCATTTCCCTTTTTAATCTGCTCGGCGTCTGGCTGTTGAGAAAAAATTTCCTCGCCTTTTTTTTGAGATCAAACTTTTGTCTTTTGTAGTCATCAAAATCGGCCTGTTAAACGATAAAATTTTTCATCCGTGATGTTTTAGTCAACTAGCGCTTTATTTATTGTCAGTTTGAACGAGCTAAGTTTTGCTGTTATTAGTTGAACCATAGCTGTGTCTTTTGGAGTTTAGTTTTTAATTTTTTGCTAGCAGCACTACAGCTAATGAAAACAGGGCCCAGAGCTAAAGACAACCTGCCTAGAGCAAAGCTGCGGGTGCGCCTATGCCCGTTTCTAAAAGACCAAACACTCGTTCCTGCTGATAGAGCGCTTATAGTCGATGTTCCAGTATTAAAATATGAACAGCATTAAAGGCAGCAGAATACCTTCGTTTGGTTTTGGGTGTATTTTGAAAGGTCCTGCTCTAGTTTTTTTGCATTTGGGTAAGTTTGTTAATCAAAGGTTTTTATGTTGGGGGTTCTACTATCCCTTCTTTTGGCGGCTCTGGGGGCTGTAGGCACATTTGGATAAACCTGAACAGACATGCTTTTTAAAAAAATAAAAATAATTTAGTAATGTATTCTTTTTAAACTGTTTTCTTGAATATTCAGCTGCGCATCATATATTAAAAACAAATGTACATTAAGCGGTTTATCGGGTTCTTCTTCTTTATCAATTTGAATGTTTATTACGTCTCTCACAGTTCTCCCGCTTCCATGCAACGATTATCCCTCTGTTGACCTTAGGTCAATCCATAAACCGTATTTTTTTGTTAAATAAACATCAAGTCTTACACTGTGAGGGGTAGATCTTTAGACACAAGGTCTGCTGTTTAGACTTCTACCCCTCCCACTCCCCAAACAATTTTCTTATTTCGTCAAAATGATGATAAGGTCAAAGCCCGCTAGCGTAGATTTGGTTAGGACTACCATCAAATTTTACATTGCACTTTCGTTATTTTAGGATTAAAAAACTTTTCACTTGCTCTTTGAACGGTTCTCTCATCTTCACACAGCAATAAAATACCTTTAAGCGATCTTGCTGCGACACTAAAACTAAAAATTTCCCTATAGCGCTGCCTGCTTCTGGGAATGTTTAGATGAATCACTCTTTCGTAATATATTGGGTAATTTTGACTGATATTTTTGCTCCCAAACAGCCTTGCTAAATTTGGGTTGCTAACAACTCAAACTCTAACAGATGTCGAAAGCCGTACTTTGCTTCGGTGTCTGAGATTTGATAACACGTTTGTATCGTTAAAAGTTTAGTTTTATGACAATCTGTCTTTTTTAAACGCTCCTTGAAAGTATGGGGCATGCGCTTTTAACAACTCAAAATCTAAGGGTATGGAAAAGCATTACCATACGCATAACTTACAGCTAAAGCCTTTTTGCTGCTTTTTGCATCTGCAGGGACTTTCGGCCCTATTCTATGTTTTAGTGCTTCTTCATTTTCAATTTTCCTTGAAATGCAAGATCCTCCCTTCATTCCCGTTAGCCATAGATCAGAATAGGTTAAAAATATGTCTGCATTGTGTAAAGAAAATTTTTTTCTTTCCCCTCAAGTTTTATAGAAATTTTTCTTAACGATTGCCCGTCCCAGATTCTGAACAACTGTCCTGCTTGTGTCTGTTGTTTTAAGCGAGTTTTATTTTGAAAGTAAGCGCGAAAGCCTGGCACAATCACTTCATCGCCCCTAGTCTGGAAATTTGACAGTAAAATTTTGATCTGCATCAATAAGATGGATTTTTTAAAACAGTAATATCCCTTTTTCCCTTTCACGCCAAAGGCTCTTTCTTTTTTCTAAGGGGTCAGAATCGAGCCATAGCTTGTACATTTTTATGAAAAAAAATAAAAAGTTAATTTTTTAAAAACAGGCGGGGAATTAAGGAAAAGATTAGATTTTTTGATCGGGAGACACATGAGTGAAATAAATCCCTTTACACACACGCTCAGCGCTCCTTGCGCGTGAATTAACAAAAGTAAGGTTAGATCTTGTACCAAAGTTTAGGTCAAAACCTCCCGAAATTTATAGACCCTAATTATTTTAAGTAAAAGAACCATTTTTTGTGAAAAACGATCAAGGGGGAACTTTTTCACTTCAACAAACCAGACCCACAAAGTTTTAAAAAAAGGGACAATTAACAAAGACCGGGGGTTGACGAACAAAAACGCCTTGCCTTTAAACCAACTTAGATAGGGGCATTGCCAAAATTTAAAAACACTCAAGAACTCCCGAAGAATAAAAATGCAAAACAGGAACTTAAAAAATTAAATCAAACCAGACAATTAATAAATCAATAAAGGAAAACCAGTTTTTTTAGAAGAAAAAACATTAAGACATAAACACTCCCCCGCTACCCATGCGAGAAAAGCGGGCCCCTTTATCATGCTTTAGAACATCAAGGGGAAATTAAAAAAAACAATTTAGCAAAAAAGGGGAACTAAAAGCATTAAAAAGAAAAAGAAAAACTCGTTGAGGCTGATGACGCCAATTTAGGGCATGATATTAAAGAAAGAATAGCCCAAAGACTAAAAGATCTTGAACAAGAAAGATCAGCAAGACTAAAGTGCTGTCTACTAACCGAGAACATTACGAACTCAAGTGAGCAGAATAAGAGAAACTATCCAAAGAATTTTATATGAAGACACAACGCTAGCAGAACGAATCCGAACACTGTTTAGAGAGCAAGGAGTCACATTAGCAAGCGTTATAACGGCCTTAGGTTTTGCAATAAGTACACTGGTGATGGCTATTACAGCGGCGGTGGACAACGCCCGGTGCCTCCACCGCCATCGCCTCCATCACCGCCTGAATAAATCGTGGGTAAAAAAACAGCTTGATCATCTTGCGGATTTATTAAAAAAATTAGCCGGTAAAGCTATAGACTCTTTACCTGGCATATTAGGGGGCATTGTTAGTTGCTTTTGTCTACTGCAGGCAAAGTAGTTGGCTTTATGGCTGAGAACTTATGGCATTAGTTCTCTTAATAGTTTGGTTAATTTTTAGTAAGATAAAGACTAAGTAATCCTAGGCCAGTTAATCCAAGAACAAGTGCTGTCTTTTCATATTCATGGTCATCGCGAACAGAGTCCGCGAGCTTTGCTGAGTCTTCAATGGCCTTTGGGCTTTGGACCTTGGGGATTGGATGACTTATTCTTGGGGGTCATCTTGTTTGGTTACTGCTTGCAATATTACTGGCTCAGAATTTATTTCGTTTTTTTCCGACCTTCTGTTCATTGCCTGCCACAAGGATTTCATTATTGTAGTTTATATATTGTTCCTATCTGGAGTCTGAGTCAGAAGGCAGCATGTATAAACCAGTGCCAACAGCAAAGTCTACTTTCGATCTTGCGTATTGTAAAACATTTTGGTACCTTTTTATACTTGAAGGTAAATCAACTGTAGAATTAATGGCGTCCTCTAAATTTGCTAATATTGTTTTTGTGCATCAAAGCCAGTAGAAGGATCGATTATGCTCGATCTTGTTTGTGCTTGCGAGCCTAGCAAACACCAAACGTAAGTACGAACAGAGTCGTTTATTCGTTCTATTCCTGCTTTAGTTAGGCCCTTAGAAGTGTCTAAGATAAATGTTGTCCATGCTGTTTTATGCTCTTGCTCTATGGACCCTAGGTGAACAGTTGTGCCTGAAAAAAAGATGTGTAAGGAGGATTCCAGTCATACTTAATACTTTCTGTGCACGCCCCAAAAATAAGGGTGCCTAAACCATGATTAAGATCCAACTTTTGTCTAAAGTCTGTCTTGATGTAATATTAAATTCGTTACAGATCCTTTCAAAAGCCTTCATGTCTATTCTGTTGCTAAATGGATTAAACGGTTTGTCATTTGGTAATGTGCTTGCAGTTCAGTCAAAATACGTCTGAAGGTGTAATAAAAATGAAATCTGTACACTAACCTCACCAAAGGATCAGGATGATTTAAGTGATCAGCATACGACACTCCACACCCAGTTGATGCACAAAACACAGCAAAGTTTAACTGTTCTGGTAAAACTGCATCGGATGACTAAACCACACTTTCGCGATGTAGTCTTTTTTAATAGGGGGTTAAGATATCTGTTTAATGAGTACTCACCTTACTTGAAAGGTGTCAGACTGAGTCACAGAAATGTCAAGAGTATCAGTTGTTATATTTTTTAAGATTGTAGTGCGGCCCAACAGAATATTTTGCATCAGTATATTTGAATGCACTCATTTTTATTTCGTTTAAAAAATGTTTGTAACAATAACAACCCAAGACCGTCCTTCGTTTTTAGAACATGCTATTGATAACAATTGCTGAGCCAAAATGGTCGCACTCCATGAAATATTTACAAAGTCGTATGGTTTAATATAATGAATCCAAGGAGAATAATAAGATTAAAAAAGTTAATAATAGAGGACAATTAGTTAGCCAGTTAACCATAACCTGATGGTTATTACGGTTTTGCTCGCTAAAAGAAGCAATGAGTAACTTTGACATTACTCTCAAACTTAACAATGCAAATCTAAAAACAATGTTAACATTCAAGCCTGAAGAAGAAGAAGTAGGGTACTATTTTGATGAAGAGCTAGCTAAAATGCTAGGCTTTACAACTGCCAATCGAGCCGTTCATAGTTTTAGAGTTACGTCAAACAAAACTACTTATGAGGGAGAAAATCCGCTCGGATCTTGCATTACATTCATTACTCTATGTTCATTTGGATGAGCTGAGCACTGATGAAAACTTATATGATGGAAGGCCCTCAACTGTTTTAAGAGCTCTTCCGTCAGGGAAAGCTGCATATTGCGATTATGAAATTATACAATTCCCTAATTTACAGTTTAAAAGATTAGTTTGTGGGAGGTTGGATCATTTAATATAAAAATTGCAGACAAAGCGGGGAAAGTTGTGAAATGTGATAACCTACACATTGTTTTGGAAATAAAATAATAAGTTGTTCTAAAAAATAATGTCGCGGGGGCCAGAAGAATCAGGAGTTACATTAGCGCCTGTGAGGTGTATAACCTTAGAATTAAAAGACCTTGCAGACGTTGCGGACTTTGAACAGAACGGTGAGATAGGCGCTTTGTATGGTTTTGAGTACACTAAAGATGGTGATTATAAACGCAAAGAGGTTGGCGACAGCAAAAAGTTTCCTAAACTAGAACAGCTGCGCAATCTAGAAGCAAATAATGTTGGCCAGTATGAATATAAAATAGTTCGAAAACCTGACCTCAAATGGCACTTAGAACCATATTTAGAATGGGACATAAAATTTGAATTCATAAGCCCATTTACATATTTTAGCCGTCAAAAAAGTTTCAGAAAAGCATTCAACTCTGGCCCTTTACATGTAAGTCTTATGCCGGACGACAATAGTCGGAAAGAAATTGAAATAACGCCGTATGGAAAAAACATACATCCTCCACAGAAAAGAAAACAGTTGTAAAAAAAGCTTCTACAAAATTTACATTTCTTTCCAAGCAGAAAATTAGGAGACCGTTCACAATAATATTGAAATTCTGTCTTTAAAGATGTGGAGGGGGAAATGGGTTGTGGGCGTTAGTGACGACCTTATAAAAGGAATTAATATTAGCTGGCAAAACTTAGACTTTAAACGTCTTAACTTACCATCGTTTTTTCTTCACAATGGTGAGGATATTAAGGTATAACAACAAGCAACAAAATTACTGTTGACTTAAAATAGAAACAATCTTACAGAACTGAATTGGATTAATTTTAAGCATTTAGGCCTTATAGGGTTTTATTATACTGAACAAGTTTTTTGACAAGAGATATGATAAAAATAATAACTGGATTAATTAAATTCTTCTATAAAACCATGGGGGCAGTTAAACTTTATGACAAAAACTCCTCATTGCTCATTGATTTGGGGCAGACGGTTGTGGAAAAACAAAATTTGTCCTAGACCTATTACAAACAGTTTATCGCTATAATTTTAATCATATTGTGGTTTTCTGTCCAAAACTTAAATGGAACAAAGCATATCATGATAGAAGGTTTATATGGACAGATGATGACATATATTTAGTTGATCCTAGCAATAAACTGAGTGAGTGTTTAGAACAGTTTTATAGACTGTTTGAAGGAACGCAAACACTATTTATTATAGATGACTGTTCGGCAGAAAGAGACATAGTTAAAAAGAGAAACACTTTGTCAAAACTAGCTTTTAGCGGGAAGGGATGCTAGGATAAGTGTGGGATTTTATGCCAAAAATATAACTCATTTTAAAAGACTTTAGAGAACGTATAAAGACTGTAGTGTTTTTCACATGAAAACAGAGACTCATTTGAAGAATGTTTGCGCGAAAATGATGTTTATGAAAATGATCAGGAAAAAACATAGGATTAAACAAAAACTGAAATCTGAAAAGTTTAGTAAATTAGTATTGAAAACGGATAACCCTACACAGTATTTTTTGTTTGAAAGAAAAATCGTTTTTTTTTGGTTATTGAAGTCTTACTTGTCAGAGAACGTAAAATACCAATCCGGGGTCGTTTTCCGCCCGAAACGGGTTGAGGCGGAAGTGGCCCAGGATTGGTATTTCTACGTTCTCTCACGCGACTTACTCCTAATGTCTTCGCCAACAGGGCTACCGCTTTACACATTGATACGAACAATGAGTAGATTATTGACGCATATTTCAAAACAAAAAAATAAACAAGAATTCTGTAGAAAATGTTTAACAAGAATTCCATCTGTTAAAGCCGCAAGTGAACATAAAAAAACATTGTAAAAGTTCGTAGACGTAATACAGAACTAATTACGCCCCACCCGATCTAAAGTTAGTTTTAAGAACTGGAAAAAACTCAAAATTTCTCCATACGTTGTTTACGCAGACTTCGAATCACTCATTGTTCCTTATGAGGGGCCAACCCCACAGAAACCTACAAAAACAGTCTTAAAGAGTAATCATCAGATTTGCTTTTATCATTGTTTAGGTCGGATGGTGCCCATTCAGAGCCAAATTATATAGAGGCCCAATGCGCAGAATACTTCTTGAACGCATGCAGCAAGTGCGTAATGACTGTTCTAAAAATCTAAACATATCTGAAATCATAATGGCGCCTGAAGACCAACAACAGTATGACTCAGCCACACATTGTTGGATTTGTGGTTTAGGCCTCTCATCAGACAAGCCAATCCAACATAAGAGACCATGATCACATTAGCGAAAGTTCAGAGGAGCAGCGCACAGTAAATGCAATCTTCAACTTAATTTTGATCCTAAGACATGGAAGCTGCCCATCTTCTTTCATAACTTGCGAGGTTACGACTCTCATCTTATAATAAAAGGGCATAATGACGCCTTCCCAGATAACAGCATGCACGTCACAGAAAAGTACATGTGTTTCACTTAAATAACATGTCTTTTTATGACTCTATGGCAACACATGAGGGATCATTAGAGTCACTGGCTATGTCCTTAAAGTCCTGCCCAATAACGGAAGAATATTTTAAACCCAACTCTCGTTAGAAAGGGTGTTTACCCTTACGAATCATGAACATTGGGAAAGGTTTGACGAAGATACACTTCCGCCTAAAGGCGCGTTCTTTTCTAGTCCTTAGAGGAAAGACATCAGTGATTCTGATTATCAGCATGCTCCAATGCGTGGCAGAAGTTAATTGTAAAACGATGGAGACAAATCATGATGCATACTTAATGGCTGACGTTTGTTTGTTGGCGGACGTCTTTAAAATATAGAAAGACCTGCATGAAACTTATAAGCCGGGATCCCGCGCATTACATTTCTGCGCCCGGGATGAGCTGGGACACTTTCTTAAAGTTTACTAGAGTACAATTGATTTATTGTCAGATTTACCAATGTTCAGATGATTGAAAACGGATTGCGTGGAGGAATTAGTAGGGCGTCGCATCATTACTGTAAACAAACAACAAATATTTGGGACAACTATGATCCAAGAAAAAGGGCTAACTATCTCATGTATTTAGATGCAAACATCTGTATGGTTGGGGCAATGGCGCAATCACTTCCATTACGTAACTTTAAAATGCACACTGGCGGCGGTACAAATAAGTGCAAAGAGCATTAAAGGGGGTTGAGCAGTTTAACGCCCGATCGACAGCGCGGATACATTCTAGAAGTTGACTTAGAATACCCCCCATGAACTCCATGACCTACATAATGACTATCCATTAGCAGCAGAAAGTCTAAAGATGAATCCAAGAGAGCCGCCTAAACTTGTGCCTAATCTTCGAGGCAAAAAAAATTATGTCTGTCATTACAGACTTCTACAATTTTATTTAAACAGGGTTTTAAAAGTTGACAGCAGTTCATCGTATAATTGCTTTTGATCAAGAACAGTTCATGAAACCATACATCATGAAGAACACTGATCTTAGAACTAAATCCGCAGATGCTTCGGAAAAAGACTTTTTCAAGCTGATGAACAACACTTTTTGGAAAGACTATGGAAAATCCGCACAAGCGCAAAGATGTCAGACTGGTCACCAAAGAGAACGAAGCAATTAAGCTGACTTCAAAACCAAATTATCAGGACTTCAGAAGATTTCATGATCACCTTTTTGCATAATGAGAAAAAAAAAAAAAGTCAAATTAGACAAACCTGTTTTTATGGGGTTTACTGTTTTAAATTATCAAAGCTTTTGATGTTAGAATTTCTTTATGACTACTTTAAACCCACGTATCCAGAGTCCAGAGTACTTTACACAGATACAGATAGTTTTGTTATAGATATCCCTACTGAAGACATCTATAAAGACATGGAATACAAGTACAAAGGGCATGGGGGATGGATGATACATCTGATTACCCTAAAGATTCGCCTTTGCATTCAAATTACTAAAAAAAGGGTTTTTTAGGAAAGATGAAGGATAAAATTATCTGGGGGAGTGATTAAGGAGTTTATTGGTTTAAGGTCGAAAATGTACATATTTCGAGCCGGGAAAAATAAATTAAGAAAGCAAAAGGAATATCTCGCAGCGTTGTGCAGTCAAACATATCGCATGACAACTACAAAGGGAACATTGTTTGACAATAAGACTTTTCATCATGGCAACGTAAAACTACGATCTAATCTACATGAGATACCCAACAACAGTTGTAACAAGAAGTCATTAGATAGAACAAACACTAAACGAGTATTTTTTAAAATCCAGAGTTTTCAAAAGCAATTGGACACTGAGAACGGTATAATTATAAAACCTTCTTCATATTTTTCCTCAAGTTTTGTTATAAGCTCATTCATATTATTATACAATTCAGCCAAATTTTTTTCATGTTTGCTTGGCGTGCTCAAATTTTTTTTTAATTATTTCAAGATATTCTTTCCCCATATCTGATGGTCAAAATTTGGGAAAATTTGGGTTGTAGGTGATCGGATGCTTTGCCATGTGCCGAAAATCCACATAAATGTTTCATTAATAATAGAATTTGTATCATATAATTCCCCGTACAATTCCAAGTTCTCTTCATTTATTATTCTTGTTTCGTCTTCCATTTTATGTAAATTAAAAATTAATTAAGCAACTGGAACTGTGTCTGGTGGGATTATCTGCAGTTCTTCCTTCACAAAAGATCTTGAGGAGCTGGTTGTTTTGTTTGTGTCAGTTTCTCGAAATAATACACGGCGGATTCATTTTTACAATTCTTTTTATTTCATATACGGATCAACACTCCAAACTGGATCTTTTTGCCCTGATGCGAGTGTCCCCTTCTGCTTCCCCCGGAAAATTTAAAGGTACCTTACTTTCAATCCAAATGGTAATAGTTTGCCGGATGAAGACTCTCCTTCAACAACATCTTTTGTTTTGTTTTTGATTGCTTGTACTGGTTTTAGCCTTTTAAAAATTCTTCATTATTCATTGCGCGCAAAACTGAGGGCAGTCTTCTAACCCTTTTCGTGTTGCGAGAATTGTCAATCAGCTCTCTGTGAACTGGTAGGAAAAAGGTCTTTCAGATAACTGTTTGTTAAAGTTTTCAACTAAAGCCTGTGATCTGTGAACTCCTGGAATACCTCTTTTAATGTAACTCTAATGTTTTAACATAATTGATTCACTCGGCCTTTAAATTCTTTTCCATCACGACTTGAATCATGCGAGGATAAGTTAAGGGGAAACCCCGTTGATATATTAGTTGTAAGCGACAGCAACAGCAGAAAGGCTCTTTTTGTGTAATGGTTCCCATCTTGTATCTTGAAGCTACTCAATGACTGTGAGTGCGTACTTAAATCTTTTTCGTCTAATCGTATCATTGGTAAATAAGAAGATCCCTTTGATGGGTGTCGTTGGGTATTGTGTTCACAAATGCGGTCTCTGTATTCGTCTAGGTGCAGGTAAATAAATTTCCCAAATCGCTTGTTAGATAACCATTCCTTCGCTGTTTGTTCACTGACTCCCGCTGCTTGGCTTAGCTTTTTTTATTGCCGTGATTCCCTTCCAATATCCTTTTGGCGAATAATAGATTTGTTCATTTTTATTCAGCCAATATTATGTGCAACAAAAACACGACGGACATACCAAAGATAACAAACACGATTTCTTGCATCTTTTGTTTTTCTGATGGTTAAATAAAAGTCACTAAATTTTGGTGGGGTAATGTCTCGATTGGTTTGCCTGTTACAAGATAATATTCTTTTATTGCCTGGTCAACATTTTTAAATGTGTAAGCTGCATGTCCCTGTTTTTTCAGTTTGTCGTTAATAAAATCTAACTGCTCAATTCTCTGCTTTTCTAGGCGTCTTGTGCAGCTGCTAGTTGCCCATACTTTGTTATGTCTTTTTCTCTCCCGTCATCCCGCAGTTTACTAAACGCGTAATTACTTCCGCTAAAAGCAAGCGCATTAACCACAGCGCCGCCTATCATCATTACGAGTGAAGCCATTTTTATAAATGTATTTTTTATTTTACAATTGATATTTTCAGGAATTATTCCTTGCTTAACTAAAAATCTTTCGTAGCGAACGAAGCTGCAATAATAGCAATCAGCTTTGGGCAAATCCTCAAAGCCTAGTTTGCCAAGAACCGCTGGTTTAATTTTTAACAAGCTTTACCAAGCATTGTGTATCCTATACTTAGACCCCCAATAACAGCAGAATGGTAAACAAGATTGGCAAAAAGTCTTTTTCGGCGCTCATTTTTAAAAACAAAATAAATTATAATTTAAAAAAAAACATGAACACCGATGATCTACTAAACCTTTCCCGAACTTATGATTACAAATGACCTGGTTGATGAGCAAGCTATTTTGCCAAAAAAGAAAGACTGTATTCTTTGGCAGCATGTGGAAAAACAAAACAGTTCCTCAAATGAATTCAGCATAGAACAGATTCAACAAATGTCGCCGCAAGACATTATAAAGTATCCCTAACAGGTATGAAGCGCAACTAGGATCAAAATGGTAAAAAGTGTAGGACAAACGTTCTTAGTTTTACACTAAACTAGTCAGTAGATTTGCTCCCATTGATTCTGAACAAGACTTTATGTATGATTTAACGCAGGATCCAGTTTTAACAAAATCATTAGAGTCTCTAGGATGTGATCTGTATTACAATTTGGAACATTATTATCGCCGCTAATCATGGGATTAAAATTTCTTTTAATCATGTAATTTTATTTCCCTTCAAAATGACCGAGCCAGAAAATCAGCAGAATCAGAAAACATTGGGTCAGGGGGAGAAAGTGACCTCTAAAAGGCTTCCTCATCCTGGACGTGTTGCAGCAGGAAAAAAATTAGCAAATGGAATAAACAAACAAAATTAAGTTACAATCACAGAATGAAAAAGTACCAGAGCCGCAGCCAGTTGTTTTTAATGCCGGGTATAAAAACGCCAGAACAAGTTAATTCGAGCCTACAACCGCCAAAGTCTTCATATTTCTTTAAAACAATTGTCATTTTTGGCAGCATTGCTGTTGGGGGTGGTTTTTACGGTTATAAAATATATAAACAGCGCCAGCCAAAACCAAAGCAGTCCAAACAATCTCAAACCCCTAAATACAAAATCCGAACACAACAACAGCCAGAACCGCCAACAACAAAAGATCATTTTGATCCATTTCAGATGCAATAATACTTTAAGAACTTAATAAATAATTATAAGTTTTACTTTAATAAGAACTTGGTTGTACTTAAGGATGACTAGTTATGAACTTGAGGTGACTTAAGTTAAGAACTTGAGGTGACTTGATCAAGAACTTATTAAGAACTTGAGGCGACTTAATTAAAAACTTTAATTAAAAACTTAATTAATAACTTAAAAAATGGCTTGAGGTGACTTGGAGTAACTTGAGTTTAAAAACTTAAAAGTGACTTGGGTAACTTGAGTTAAGAACTTTAAAAAGTGACATGAGTGTGTGCATGTGTGGGGTGGGGGGGGGAAAGGGGTGGGGCGGGGGTGGGGTGGGGTGTGTGCGTGCGTGGGGTGGGACAAAACACACACACAAACAAACAAACAACAAACACAAACAAAACACACAATAGACAGGACATGCTTGTGGGGAAAGTGAAGGGGCTTTTTGTTGTTCACACTTGAAGGCAGCCTGAAAAGGAGGGGTGCAGACGTTGAAGCAAGTTTTCAGGAAAAAAAGTTTTTTGCCGGGGGTTTTCAGCGTAACCCCTTTCTATTTTTAAGAAGCCCAGGCGGTTACAGCGTAACCGTTACTATTTTTTGAAGCCCGGGGGTTACAGCGTAACCGTTACTATTTTTAGAACCAGCGGTTACAAACGTAACCGTTTCTATTTTTAGAAGCCCGGCGGTTACAGCGTAACCGTTACTATTTTTAGAAGCCCCTCATACTACGTCAGTAGTCCAAACCCCACCAGCAGGCCTGCACGCTGTTAGGCCGTCCCTGTGGCCTCAACAGCCTAGCCTTCGCTGCTAAAACAGGCGTTTTCAGCGTAACCGTTACTATTTTTAGAAGCCCGTCACAGTAAATTCAAAAAACTTGACAGACAGGTGGTTATATATAGCTGTTTTTTGTTTTAAAACCGCGGCATTCCAATCGCCAGTAGTTCACAAAACTTGCCAGCATAACCGTTACTTTATTGGGAAGCTTTGGGGCTCGTCTGTTTTTGGTAGTGAAAGAGAGCATGACCAAACTTCTTAAATTCAGGACTTGCAAAAAATGGAAGTAATCTGTTTTAAATTGCTAAAATATACCTCATGGGAAGCCTGACAGTGAAAAACTGTGGAATCCATAAAGGATCTTTGCAATAGCACGCAATTTGCGCGCATGATCATCAAATAATCACATTTCTCTTTGACCATTGTGGCCCATTTGAGCAATCCTACCTTTTTTCCTTCCTCATCAAACCATTTTTGCAAAGAAATTCAAAAAATGCCCAAATTGAACGTAGATCATGATTGTTTGAGCATCCTGCTTCTTCACATTTCTCACGGCCTTTTTTAGCCTGTCAACAATTTCATTTCATCTGTTGTTTCTGAAAAAAGGTTTATCCGAAAACGTTTTTTCTTGAAATCGTTGAGTTAAGATCTGCTTGATTTGATACAAGATAGATATGCAAACTCATGATTTGTCATCTTTTTCCTGCTTTTCTCTTTTCCTTCCTTTTGTTTTTAAAAAATTGTAAAAGAGATTTTTTGGCTGTTTTGCAGTTTTGTGGGCCTTCTCTCTCTGCTTACGAGCTGCTTCAATCATTTTTTTAAAGTAATCTTATATTTTCATGAAAAGCATTCTTTCTTCCTCTGTCCACAATTCCGTTGGCGTTGGCGGGGTAATGGGAATTTTGAGCTTGTTTGAAAGTTGTAGCTGATTCCATTCTCCACACCCAAATAAATTAAATGTATAAAGTTGTTGAAAAGGATTTGTGATTCAAGAACTTTTTCTAACCCAGAATCCACACTGTCTTCTGAAACTGCAGCTATATTTTTTTGCATATGCAAACACTTCTCTCGCAGAAAAAGCACCGCACACCTGCCCAGCACAGTCCTCCAATGTAAAATGACTAGGCGGCTCTACTTCGTTGCTAGCAACACACAACTCAGCACTTGATTTGACAGGGGAGACACGTCAAGTCGAGCATAGAAGAGCAAAATTAAGAGAGCACAGTAAACCGTCCTTCTCGTTCGGCAGTCCCGTGGGAGAATGGTGAAATCGGTCTTCTTGTTGGTTAACCTGGTCATGTGAGCGCCGTAAGCCAGCACTTAATTGTAAGCCCCCTGCCGATTGGACGGCTGTGACATCGGCCCATCGCGTGATGCCGCGTCATGTCTAGACAACGCTAGACACTCTCGGCAGTCGGGGCACGTAGCAAGTAATCGGTGGCAGAGAACATAAAAAACGGGGGCAAGGGCGGCCGCTCGAAACCGGTTAAGACCGGTTTGAGAGCGGGTGAGCTTGACCCCGTGTTTTTTCTGTTCTCTATGGTCAACCTGATGACCGCTGAACATTACTGGAAGAAGAAAAGAAGAACCCCCCTTGGTGCAGAAATGCTACGGTTTCATGTACATCTTCATCCGTCGAGTGTCCACAATCATCAGGGTTGATTATTCTGACACTTTTGGGAGGTTGACGCAACAAAAAAAAAAAAAAAAAAAAAAAAAAAAAAAATATATATATATATATAATATATATAAATATATATAAATATATATATATATATATATATTTTACGCAGGAGGCTGCTAGCTCTTGACCTAAAAAAGGTCAAGAGTCTCCGATGTCACAGCAGCCTCTGTCAAGTTGTTTTCCACTCCTGGATGGTACGTGGCAGGGAAAGGGGGGGTAAAAGAAACGGTCGGCAACGATCGGGAGCATAATTCACCAAAATTCAGTCTAAATCATTCTCACAATCACCTGCTACATCCCCACCCTCTCTCTCATCGCTCTCACAATCACAATCACAATCACATCGTCGTCACTCACTCAAAATGTGTTACTCACATTTTGAGTGTCGCTCACTCAAAATGTGGTAACTTTCGAACGTCATTTTCCCTCAGAATTTAAACATCGCTCATTTTACGGTCACATAAGATATTTCGGCTGTAACACGATCTTTCATTTTGCGATTTGTGTGCGCGATTTTGTGCCGCGAACATAGATTCTTGGAGACGCCGGGCAGCGCGATATCCATGTGGTGCCTCTCTCACACACACACACACTCGCACGTACACACACACACACACACACACACACACACACACACACACACACACACACACACACACACACACACACACACACAGAGTCATGTATTTTGTTAATTGCTGTGGGGCTCTGCAATTCTCATATGTTGTGTATAAACTGTTTATTTATAATCAAAAGCAAATGATGCTTAAGTACCGGCCCTTAAGTACAGGTTTAAATGTATGTGTTCTGCCGAAAAAAATTGAATTCTTGCTAATGGAATGTTGAGTTTTGGAATGTGTGTGTGTGATTTGAGAGAGAGAGAGAGAGAGAGAGAGAGAGAGAGAGAGAGAGAGAGAGAGAGAGAGAGAGAGAGAGAGAGAGAGACAAGACAAAGACAAGACAAGACAAAATTCTTTATTTACGAGGATAATAGATAAGCACTGATGTGCTTTTTTACATCCAGTCCTCGCCCTGTGTAGGGTCAACAATATAAAATAAAAGGCAACAAAGGAAGCATGCAAAAGTGACTAGAACTACAATACAATAGGGGATTAAAATTTAAAAAGGGGAAGAAGAAGGGGAAAATAAAAATAAAAAAATAAAAAAAGAGAGAGAGAGAGAGAGAGAAGAGAGAGAAGAGAGAGAGGAGGGAGAGAGAGAGACGCAGGAGCGAAGGGAGTGCGGGGTAAGCCTGCAGAGAGAGAGAGGGGGGGGGGAGGGGGGAGAGAGAGAGAGAGAGAGAGAGGGTGGGGGAGAAAGAGGCTAGAGTGGGTGCGATAAGAGGGCATGTTTAGAACAATCTGACAATCAAAAAATTCCAAAGAGATACAAAACAATCAATTTTGAAACACCGGGGGAGGGGGGGGGGGGGGAAGAAATAAAGCACAAATGGAGGTGGGAAATGCATAATGATAGCCCAGTCGCCACGGGTAGGAAGGGATATCATATGGATAAAAAATCAAGTCATTCCAGCAGAACCGTGTGAGAGAGAGAGAGAGAGAAAGTCACATAAAAACACAAGCATTTCGACAGAATGACAAGAGGGCAGGAGGTAGTAGGAAACACACGCACACGCACACACACACACACACACACACACACACACACACACACACACACACACACACACACACACACATACATATACTCATATAAGACATACTTACTAAACAAAATAACATACATGTGCATTTCAAGTACAAAAACACTTTCTAAATAGTCAGGTACATACATAAGGCAAAGAGGGTGGTGGTGAATGGTGGTGGATTTATGGCGGAGTATGCAAGTACTGGCACATAAGATGGTTGAAATAATGGTGTTTGAAGGTTGATATGCATTGGCGCTGTTTGGTTGATTCAGGGAGCGAGTTCCATTGACAGGAACCTGAATATGTTAAACTGGATTTGAATAAGTCAATTCTAGGAACAGGGACATGAAGTTTGGGTAGAGTCCTTGAGGAATTTATTGAGAATCTGTGAACTAATGTTGAGGGTGCCTTCCCAGACACAATCTTGTGCATTATGATCCCTTTGTTGTATTCTAATCTCAGACTTAATGGGAGAACTTGAATCTTTTTATAGTCCGAGTCCAGAAGACTACTGCTTTTTAGGAGGACTAATTTGAGTGCTCGCTTGTGCAGGCTTAACAATGGTTTGAGAGTGTTAGCGCTAGCACAGTCCCATAGAGTAGATCCATAGTCTATGTATGATTGAATATGAGACTGGAAAAAGAGCTTGCGTGAATGCAGGTCGAGGAAGCGTTTGAGAGAGAGAGAGAGGCCTCACCTAGAGGCGACATGATAACTAAGACAGAGTAACTAAATAGTGTAACTGATGGCATTTTCAAGGAAGTGGGGAGGGAGTTCCACAAGAGTGTACCTGAATAAGTGCTTGTTTTGAAAATATCAAGACGGGGCTTAGGAAAGAATAAATTCATTTCATGAGGAATATGGAGACAGGGAACATGTGAACAGATTACTAATATAAGATGGAAGTTTATACGTTCCCGACAGTCGCCGACCGTCGCCGATCGTTGCCGACCGTTGCTTTTACCCCCGCGGCAGGAACGAGTGTAGCCTATAGTCTCGTGCACACTGGAGGCGGTTTAGCTGATGGGAGTGCAGTCTTCAGTCACGTGAGGTTGCAGCACTGAGTTTAGATTTTCCATCAGACAAGGCCTTTCCAAACTCCACATGTACTTAGTCCTGTCTGATCTTGTAGAGCATGGCGAGCCGTGCAACCTTTCTCCGATTTTGCAATGATGTCCAACCTAACTCGCTGATCATTTGTGAACACTTGCATGTCGGTGGAATTTGTTGTTGACAAAACGGGCTGCTCTTCTTTGCACTGCCTCGATGGCAGTGATGTGGTCTTTTGTGTATGGGTCCCAGACTGTGCACGCATACACCAGAACTGGGCGCACCAGTGCTTTGTAAGCAGTCTCTTTGATGTTGCGAGCACTGATCTTCAGGTTGCGCCTCAGGAAACCTAGGGACTTGTTTGCTTTACTTATGATGTTTTTTATGTGTAGGTCCCAACTTAGATCTTGAGAGATAGTAACCCCTAGGTATTTCGTTGAAGTGACATTTGTCAAGATCTGGCTGTGTAGATGGTAGCTTGGGATACTAAGTTTGTTCTTTCGTTTGGGGCTGATGACTGGAAGAGTTGTACATTTGGCAGGATGGAAAGTCATGTCCCAACTCTTTTCCCATTTTTCAAGCTTATGAAGGTCCTGCTGTAGATATCTAGGTCTTGGCTTGTTGTTACTTGCTGGTAGACAGCTGTGTCATCTGCAAAGAGGCGTGTCTGTGAGGAGAGATTATCGGGCAAATCGTTTATGTAGGCCAGGAAAAGACTCGGACCTAAAACGAAGCCCTGAGGTACTCCCGACTTGACACAGATGAAGTCTGATCTAGTTCCATCTACCACAACTGCCTGTCGCCGATCTTTCAGGAAACCACCAATCCACCTGTTGACTTGGCCCCGTACTCCGTACTGATGTAACTTGTGGAGGAGGAGTGAGTGGTTTACCTTATCAAAGGCCTTTGCGAAATCCAAAATGACAATGTCTGTTTGGCCGCATTTTTCCATGGTCTCTGTCAGTTCTTCCATCAACTCTAAAAGTTGCGTTTCACAAGATCTTCCTCTGCGGATACCATGTTGACGTGGGGAAAGTATCTTGTTGCTATCTAGATGGTTCGTTAGAGCTCTGACAATGATGTGCTCCATGATCTTGCAAGGCACAATTGTCAGAGAAACTGGCCTGTAGTTTGCAGGATCGTAGTGCTCCCCTTTCTTGAAAACTGGTGTGACATTAGCTGATCTCCAGTCTTCGGGTACAACTCCAGTGTTGATGGAGGACTGGAATATTCGAGTCAATATGGGAGCGATTTCTGGTGCAAGAGTCTTCAGTACCTTGGGTGTTATCTCATCGAGTCCGCAAGCTTTGTATGGATTTAAACCTTTGAGAAGCTTTAGGACACCATCCTCGGAGATCTGGATACTGGTCAGCTCTGGAAAGTCTGCATTTCTCATCTGGCATTTCTCTTTGAACTCTTCTCTCGTGTAGGTTTTTCCTTCAGTGAACACAATCATTTTGAAACGGAAGACAGTAACAGGAAGAAAGTACTCTTTTAGTGACTGGGTTATATGAAATTGGCCAATGTAGGTAGGAGTTAACTTTCCATGTTTTCATCCTCCCCCCCCCCCCCCCCCCCCCCCCCCCCTAGAAAAGCACCGAATGAGATAGAAGTTCAGTGACAAGCTTGATGAGAAATCCATTTTAAACTGGTTGTTCCGACGCTTCTGTTATCTGCAACAGCATCAGCATGCACGTCTTCATTTTAACAGGATACAGGATAAAAATTTTATTTGTCTAAAACGTGGAAAATTCATTTTCGACAGCACAGCAACCATAATTATACCAGGACAATACACAAACACAGAAAGAAAAAAAGGTGTAAAGTGCCTGTGTAAGAATCAATAGTAAATCAATCCCATCAGTCAATATCTTTATGCAAGCACACACACTTCACACACACACACACACACACACACACACACACACACACACACACACACACACACACACACACACACACACGTCACAAACACGTGCGTGCGCAGCTACAGCACACATCCATTCACTTTAAAACATGGAACCTAGAATTACAAAAGAGAACATCATCATTAAAAGCAAGCAACATACTCTAAATATATTAAATTTAGTAAGATTGGAATAATAAATATGATTATTTAAGACCAGGCATCCGTCGATACATACGATTTAAACACACACACACACACACACACACACACACACACACACACACACACACACACACACACACACACCAGCACGCACGCGCGCGCGCGCGCACACACACACACACACACACACACACACACCACACCACACCACACCATGACCACATACACACACACACTCGTATATATATATATGTGTATATACCAAAAATTTCTTTTGTCCATCCCCCTATTTAGCAAATTGTTTTAAGAACCGGCAATGATAAGAGTACAGACAGTTTTTTCCAATATCGATGATGACGATGATGATAAAAACTAATAGTAGTAACAGCAGCATCGTATAATAAGAATTATATAAAATAAAATAAAAATAGCAAAAATTGTGAGTAGGCCTACTGGTAATACATGTATTACTAATGATGATAAAACAACAGCAATAACAAGAATTTTAGCGGTAGAAATTAAGGCCACTGTAATTACTCTGAGCATTCTGTTTTTTGTTTTCAACCCAAGCTTACCTCACTTGCCTGGTATAATTTCAGTGTCACAACAGACTTCACAGCTCCCCTGGCCACTGTACTGGCGGCTTTTTCTGTCATTCTTTGACACTTTTGTTTCTGTCATTATTGTCATCTAGTTGGTTCTGTTTTGGTGGTGTTTCTGTCATTATTGTCATCCAGTTGGTTCTGTTTTGGTGGTGTTTCAGTCATTATTGTCATCTAGTTGGTTCTGTTTTGGTGGTGTTTCTGTCATTATTGTCATCTAGTTGGTTCTGTTTTGGTGGTGTTTCAGTCATTATTGTCATCTAGTTGGTTCTGTTTTGGTGGTGTTTCTGTCATTATTGTCATCTAGTTGGTTCTGTTTTGGTGGTGTTTCTGTCATTATTGTCATCTAGTTGGTTCTGTTTTGGGTGTTTCTGTCATTATTGTCATCTAGTTGGTTCTGTTTTGGTGTGTTTCTGTCATTATTGTCATCTAGTTGGTTCTGTTTTGGTGGTGTTTCTGTGCTGTTGTTTTCATTGCAGACCACTTTTTTTCACGTTATAATTTGTGACATGCCAGTTTTTTGTTTGTTGTTGTTTTTTGTCTGTGACTAGATGGTGAAGATTACTGGTCATTATTACACACGCACGCGCGCGCACACGCACACACACACACACACACACACACACACACACACACACACACACACACACACACACACACACACACTCGCCGCGCGCGCGCGAGAGAGAGAGTATTTGCCAAGTTCAGTGATACAGCACCCAGAGTCGATTGCATTCGGACATGAACGATGTGTTGAAACCCTTGGGTAATGAACATCAAATTTTTGCTGCGCATCTGTCAGGATGTATTGTAGTCTGGACTTCTGGTGGGGGAAATAATGATAGAAATAATGGAGATGCATACTCTCGTACCTCCCACAGAGAGCTCAAGGCATTTACAGAGTCTAGAAAGACAGGGGCGTCAATGTACAATAGTTAAATAAATACTTAAATGAAAAAAGATTTATACAAATCACAGTAACCAATCTTTACATAAACTATATACATACCACGCTACTTCTCCATCACGACTCAAACTTCACACACACACGCTCGCGCACATAACACACACACGCACGCACATACACTCTCTCTCTCTCTCTCTCTCTCTCTCTCTCTCTCTCTCGTAAAAATGGCAAACACTTCCACGTGCAGAAACTGGTTAGGATTGACAGGAAAGACACAGGTAAGGACAGGCTGAACAGGTCAAGGGTCAGGACCCTTTGCTCCATGGCCGTAGGGCCATTGACCTGTTGGACGTGCGCTGTATATAATTATATAGGACACGTCATGATGGAAAGCGAGCCAACCCTTCTCTCCCGCCACCACATTTAACCTCCCATGAAGTGAATCGGCCAGGTACCCGTGTATTGCAAAGTGGGCAGAGAGAGTTTTCGAGCTGGTGACGTCCGATCCCAGGAGTGGTTGTAACTCACGACGGCATGTGCTGTACAGGCGCACTGAACAACCCCGTTTGAGAAAGGGTGCCCTCTTTGGCAGTGTAGTTTGACAACCACAGCCCTCCACATCGCCTCTCTTCCCCTCTCTCTCTCTCTCTCTCTCTCTCTCTCTCGCACACACACACATACACGGCAAGTGCACGTGCGCGCGCACACACAGACATGCACACACACACACACACACACAACACACACACACACACACACACACACACACAACACACACACACACACACTGACTTACTGACTGAAACCATTTACTGTCAGATTAACATAGTGTTGTACTGACCAACACACAACACACACACACACACACACACACACACACACGCACACGCCACCACACCGGAGTGGTTATCCAAATGAACCTTGAAAATGGATATTGACCAATGTGAATTAACCCATGCGTGCATAACACTTGAAAAAGTCAGTTTTAAAAGTTTTATAAATGAATAGGGTATATTAACTTATTAATGAATTGGTTGCGTGCCGTCAACTCCAAACCGAAGCTATATTCGGCACCATTGCACAAATTTGCTTACGCTTAGCACAGATGCAAATACAGAGCACACAGAGCAAGTCAGGAAAAGATTCGCTTAGCAATCCATAAAACAATTTGCCCAACACAGATGTAAAGACAGAGCACACAGACCAAGTCAGGAAAAGATTCGCTTAGCAATCCATAAAACAATTTGCCCAACACAGCTGTAAAGACAGAGCACACAGAAAAACCAGGACACATTCGCTTAGCACAGATGCAGACACGGAGCAAACAAGAAAACGGTTCGCTTAACATGGATCCAGACACAGAGCAAACCAAGAAATAATTCGCTTAGCACAGCTACAGACACAGAGCAAAACAGAAACCAATTCACCCACACGCACAGATGCAAACACAGAGCAAGCCAGCAAACAATTCGCTTAGCACAGATGCAGTCACAAAACACTGCAAACAAATCGAGAAACAATTCGCCCAACACAGATGCAGGCACAGAGCACTCAAAGCAACCAGGAAACAATTCGTTCAGTACAGCACAGATACAAACAGAGAGCACACAGAGCAAAACAGGAAACAATTCGCTTAGCACAGCTGCACACAGAGCAACAAGGAAACAATTCGCTTAGCACAGCTGCACACAGAGCAACAAGGAAACAATTCGCTTACCATAGGTGCAGGCACTGGCAGAGAACTGAAACAGATACAAGGGAACGATTCGAATAGCACAAGAGACACAGAGAACACAAAAGGAGATGATTTACGTAGCGCAGATACAGATAAAGCGTACAAAGAACGAGTAAGGAAACAAGTTCGTTTTCAAATCGTTCTATGTCCTCTGGTTTGCATTTGTGCTAGGTGAATTGATGGCGAGGGCGGCAGCATTCGTTTGCAATTGTGAGCTTTTCTTGTTTGTAGGCTACAACGTTTTCGTTGTTTATTTACTCCTTTATTTACCAACAAAACACCACATTGTTTTGCAGGGGCAAGCACAAGTATACAATGAACAAATCATACAATTTCATTTACAGGTTATGAAAACTGTGTGAGTTGGGGAAATTGAAATGAGAGTCTGGGTAATTTTTCACCCATGAGCTCCGGCGAAGGTTTTGAATTAATGAAGATCAATAGTGACAGTTAAAATGGTCTCCTCATTGTTTGTTAATTTCACTCTTCGCACCTCCCTGACACATTTCAGAAATGTTTTCATCTTTAAAAAAAAAAAAAAAAAAAAAAAAAAAGCAACTCTATGAACAGCCCTGCTGCGAAGTATTTGGAGTATGGTAGTGCTTGGGATTCAACTGAAAAGGTTTCCGTCCTCGTGGTAAGATGTATAGCTCTGGGAAAATGAAGAACTGTTGAACCACACCCCATTCGAGCCGTGTCTTCTTCAAGGGAACACCCCACCTCTCTCTCTCTCTCTCTCTCTCTCTCTCTCTCCTCTCTCTCTCTCTCTCTCTCTCTCTCTCTCTCTCCTCTCTCCCAGATCTCGGCTTCAGTCACATGAATATGATGATTTTGCCCATCTCATACTCAGTACGCTGTGAATTCTGCAGCTATCTTCTGGGAATCTACCAGTCAAGAAAAGTCAAGCATTATGGCAAAAAGCACCGAGGACTCGACGTGATCAAACAATGAGCACACTGTTGTGTTGTTGTTGTTGATATTTTGTTGTTGTTATTTGTTTTGTTTTTCTTCCCTGACGGGTCGATTGCATACGAAAGGGACTCATTGTTTACCTGAATGTGGTAAGAAAACTGCAACCTTAGAACGGATGAACAGATCCTGTATCATTTTCCCAAGAAGTCCCTACGTCCCCCTACCACCACCACCACCACCACCCTCCCTCCCCTGCACCCCCCCCCCCCCCCACCCGTCCCCCAACCCACCTCCTCGAAAACGGACAGAAATCCCGTTTACAGAATCCCGGCTGCAGCTAGGGGAACATTCAGGCTTCGTCCTTCGGGCCTTGCTGTCGGCCCTCAATCAGACAACATCAATCAACAGCAGGCGTCAGAAATCATGACTTCACCTTTCGTTTTATGTGCTCAGCCTGGAGACAACATTCGATCTGCTCGTCTTGAATGTAGAGTTCCTTCCCTCAGGGCAGTTGTGTCCCCTCTCCTCCTACTCCTCTCTCTCTCTCTCTCTCTCTCTCTCTCTCTCGTTCATTCTGTCTTATATTGTCGATGTTCCAAAAGAAAGAGAAGAACTTTCCGAACGAATCGGCTGCATGGGTCATGGACAATGTGACATAATGATGTGTTTGGGTCTGGTTTGTTAATGACAG
This sequence comes from Conus ventricosus, assembly GCA_018398815.1. Lineage (NCBI taxonomy): Eukaryota > Metazoa > Mollusca > Gastropoda > Neogastropoda > Conidae > Conus > Conus ventricosus. Next base: position 7,760,070 of record CM031598.1, read on the forward strand.
CTGTTGCTTTTCACGATACCATTTTGTCTTAATGACAAAAGTTGTTTGACAATGCCCACTCTCTCTCTCTCTCTCTCTCTCTCTCCATCACACACACACACACACAGCACACACACACACACACACACACCACACTACACACAACACATTCACAAACGCCGGCGCCGCGCTCTCTCACACGCGTGCAAATACACATTCACACACACAACACACCACACACCACACACACACCCACCCATCACACACACACCACACACACACACACACACACACACACACACACACACACACACACACACACACACACACTTCGTCTCTCTGTGCATATCCCTTTGTCTGGAATCTTTCCTTCTCATGCTTCAAAGACTTTATTGAGATTCTGAACGGACCAATCGCGTCAAGGACTGGGTGTAAAAAAGTAGGGTAGCATGGGTAAAACGCCCCCCCCCCCCCCCCCTTGAGCAAAAACGCTGCAACTTCCCTTGTTGAAGGCACAGAGAAATGAAAGTGGGCTTAAACTTTTGAGAAAGGCCTATGCTACAAGCTGCCACTGACACATGTTAATACAAATAAAAGAAAAGTACTGGTAGATGAAAATGAAAAAAAAAATGTTTGGCCTTCTTGCCTCACACACGGGGCAAAACGCCCATAGTAGGCGTATAGCCCCATGAGTGTAGGCGTTTTGCCCCACAGTTACGATTTGCGGAAAACAATGAAAAAACTACCACTACTAAATAGTTGAAGGAATTATACATTTTTGTGCAGCTATCATGTCCTTTAGCTGTTAGTATCATGTCCGACAGATCAGTCATCTGAATAACAGTTGGGGCAGATGAAAGTAGGAAGTCCTTCTTCAGTGCATTCCTCATGGGCCCAGTGACGGCAGGGCTGGCATTGTACCCACACTTCTCCTGGTCTGGTGACACTGTGTGGTTCACAGCAGATGATACAGGGCCAGTCCTCCTCTTCCTCACTGGTATTTTCCTCAGCTGTCGCTGGCCTTTTCTTTCTCTCCTGTCCAGTCTTGGCCTTGTTTCTCTTGTTTCTCTGACTGTTTCTTGGTTGATTTCTTCTCTGCTGCTTTTCTGCCAGAGCAGCTCTGTATGGCGATGAGGTCAGCAGTGCTGCAGACTCTGTTCTTCTCGATCTTGGCCTCTTCACTGGCAGCTGTGGAAGAGGGGATAAACCGTGGATGATTTCCCTAATCCCCTCAGAGGTTGCTGAGGCAGAGAGCTGCTCCTTTTGGACTGGAGAGTGAAGGGAGGACGCGGCCGTAGTCGGGGTGTTTGGTTCTTCCGTGTGTGTTGGTGGTTCCCTAACTTGAGGCAGAACACAATTGTAGTGGCCAACATCGTGGCCAACGCGGGTATACTGGACTGGTCAGATGTGGTGCATGTGGTTGGTTTGTGGAGTTTCCATACCGTTGTACCACCTGGCACCGGTTATCCGTCACCACAACGGACTGAGAACTGTGCTGGCTGCGATGATCTCCAACTCCCCAGGCAGGAGGACGGCTCTGCCATGGCAGTGATCCATTCTCCCAAGGAGGAATACCGCAGCCATGCAGTGCTAGGTAGATCAGCATTGGTGGTCTCAGTGTCCAGGTGGGCATGATCATTGTAGTGGTCACTCATGTAGGTGATCACTTGGGCCCTGAGACTGTCTGCTGAACTTTGCTCAAGAATTTCCAAAATAGGACTCCAAAGGATTTTTGTACAGGTCTTGAAGCCGTGGAGATGGCTCTTTCAGACTAAGCTGTCCTCAGGAATGCCTTTCCAGAAAGACCAGCCATGTCATAGATCGAGATCTGTCGTCCTGGATTAGACACCATCCAACTCTCAGCTTCAGCGTTGAAAGTACTCTTTAGAGGCTTGAAACAGGGTCTGTCGAGCGGTTGTAATTTGTGCGTACTGTGGGGGAAGGTGGGGGAGGCGGGGGGGAAGGGGGGGCAGTGTAAGCAGTTCTATTCTATGCTCACGACAAAACTCTATTGCTTCCAGAGTCTTGTGGCTCTGGTGCCGTCCAGCAGGATGAGATGATGGTCATGGCTAGAGCAACCCGTAACCTTGGTTAATTGACGGAGCCATTTTAAGAACAGAATCTGTCCATCCGCTTGGTCTTGCAAATCCAACAGCTTCTGGTGGTGTGTCTGTTTTTCAACAGTGTGTCCAACAATCGCTTTCTAGCAAAAATAGACATAGGTGCCAGAAAGACATCTTCATCTGCAAAAAGCGTAAGCAAACTTTCAGTATCGTCGTAAACCACAAAACTAGTTCCATACATACATAAATACCTGGACATTCAGATGCATGCTCACGCATACATACAGACACACAGACACAGACACACACACACACACATGTTGTCACTTATCTAATTTACGATGAAACCAAGTATGGGGCAAAAGGCCCAATGAAGGGTGCAAAAGCCCACCCTAGGCGTCTTGCCCGGTGAAGCTGTGGGCGTTTGACCCCAGACTGACCTACTATTAACAGAAGGGTCAGACAGGGGGAAAGGGGAGACAAACTGGCGCCAGCGTCACTTGGATCCAGTCGAAAGATTCTTAATCATTATAAATACAAAGCTTTTCCAATTTATTTTTTACATAATAAAGTATGATATAGGCCTACGTAACCTTCATTCATATACAAAAAAAAAAAATCATTGAAAAAAGGCCCCAAAGAAACAAATAAGTCTGTAAACTGACCGTTTAGTTGGGAGTCCTCTTTCTCCCGTCATAAGCGTCTTCTTTGCTCAGGATTCAGGTCAAGTATTACGTGATACACTACATCACAATGTGTTCTCCGAAGTACGGGGGGGGGGGGGGGGGGGTGGGGAGGGGGGGGGGTTAGGCGTTTGACCCCACCTAGGCGTTTTGCCCCATGCTACCCTATGTTACGCATATCTGTGATTCTCATTAACAAAGAACTCTCTCTCTCTCTCTCTCTCTCTCTCTCTCTCTCTCTCTCTCTCTCTCTCTCTGTGCATAATATTGACATTCATCTTGTATTTACCATGCTTAATGGTTCACGATTACTAAACTTTATCCTCGTCCATGTATTTCTCTCTCTCTCTCTCTCTCTCTCTCTCTCTCTCTCTCTCTCTCTCTCTCTCTCGCACGCACAAACACACACACACACACACCACACACACACACACACACACGCACGCACGCATGCTCGCACACACTTCGTCGCACTGTGCGCATCAATCTGTCTTCAATTTCTCCTTTTCATGCTTCAACGACTGCATTTATATTGTGAGCCCACCAACCGTGTCAAGGACCGAGTGTAAAAAAGACATGACGCTTACCAGTGATCTTCGTAAAGAACTCTCTCTCTCTCTCTCTCTCTCTCTCTCTCTCTCTCTCTCTCTCTCTCTCTCTCTCTCTCTCTCTCTCTCTCTCTCTCTCTCTCTCTCTCTTCTTGCACACACACGTACTCGCACGCGCATGCACGTGCACACACACACACACACACACACACACACACACACACACACACAACACACACACACACACACACACACACACACACACTCCCAGACACGCACATCCACACACGCGCGCGAGCACTCGCACACACACACACACATATTCTTGAACCCCTTCCCCCACGCACTCTCTCTCTTCTCTCTCTCTCTCTCTCTCTCTCTCTCTCTCCTCTCTATTTACACCACACACACACACACACACACACACACACACAAACACACAGAAAAGACGAGAGAGAAGAGAGAGAGAGAGAGAGAGAGAGAGAGAGAGAGAGAGGAGAGAGAGAGAGAGAGAGAGAGAGAGAATCTCTTCGACTTTCGGTGCGTGCCAATTTAAAACTTCTCGTTCCCATATTACTCATGATCACCCACGTCCATATTCTTTTCTCTCTCCCCCTCTCTCTCTCTCTCCTCTTTTCCTCTCTCTCTCTCTCTCTCTCTCCTCTCTCTCTCTCTCTCTCTTTCGTGTGTGTGTGTGTGTGTGTAGATGCGTGGGCCAGATAAGTTTGTTCGTGTCACTCCTTTTGATGTCGTAGGCTACTCGATTAGGGCAGATACATAAACGTCACTCTGTTCTTTTTGAGTGGGATTATGTTTGTGCCCGCAGAGTTTTGTTTGTGATCTCTGTGTGTGTGTGTGTGTGTGTGTGTGGGGTGTGTGTGTGTGTGTGTGTGTGTGTGTGTGTGTGTGTGTCTGTCTGTCTGCTGTGTGCGCGCGCGCGTACGTGCCTGTGTATGTGTGTGTGCGCATGCGTGTGTGTGTGTGTGTGTGTGTGTGTGTGTGTGTGTGTGTGTGTGTGTGTGTGTGTGTGTGTGTGGTGTGTGTGCGCGCATGTGTGGTGTGTGCGTGAGTGTATGCGCGAGGGCACTCGCGTGTGCATACATGCGTGTATGTGTCTGTGTCTGTGATGTTTGTGGTGTGTGTGTGTGACCATGCGTGCGTGCGTGTGTGTATGTCTGTCTGTTCTGACAGTCTGTCTATCTAGTTCTGCCTGTGTGCACTTTTTACTCGTATATTTTCATGTGATTTTCTTTTACCAGTCTGTGCCCGCTCACGTTATTATACTTTCGCGAATCATTGTTTTCTTGCTCGGCAGCACGAAAAACGAACTGCATGTGTACAGTTCACACTGTCATTGTCATGCCTTCATTCATTCATCTTTTTTTTTACATTACAACTGAGTTTCTCTCGTGAAACACCAAGCGATTCGCTGATTTCCGTCTACTGATCCTCCTCCACACCACAATGAAACGTTCGCGTCACGGTGGGCTGGAATTGGCAACGCACCAGAGAGCCAATGAGATTGGCCGAAAGTCGATCGAGAAGCGAAGCGTCGTGTCGGCCGCCGATCACGAGACCCTGAGTCAGCTGACCTGTTTGCAGTCCCTCGGTTTCGTAAAAATGATTTCGGGGCGACCTTGTGACGCGATTCATGTCCGTATTCGTCCCGCTGGCTTTAACACAAAGAACGGCGTTTTTGTTGACGCGGAGACTAGTTATGGTCTTTCCAAGTAAGCAGCACCACTGCGTTTGAATGTGTCCATGTAAGGTAGACCACATCTGCTGGTTTAGCATAGACAGACGGACGAGGGGGGGGGGGGGGGGGGGGGAGGGGGGGGGGAGGGGGGGGGGACAGAGTTTTGTATTTACGAGACTAAAAGCAAAAAAAGAAGTGACAAGCTGTTGTTTTTTTTCTGCATTCAGTTTTACTAGTGAGCAAAACTGAGTAGGACTAAACAGTAAACAAGTGGGGTATGTTTTGCTCCCAAAAGGAAACCTAACACAGAGTAGGACTAGTCTACGCTGTGTAAAATAAACTGGTATTCAACGATAAGGCACGAGAAGATGTCGTTTTTATGTACGAGGATAAATAAGCATTTGTGTGTCATAAATTAGGTCTACATTATGAATAAGCATTAGGCATGAGAGAGAGGGAAGAGAGAGAGAGAGAGAGAGAGAGAGAGAGAGAGAGAGAGAGAAGAGAGAGAGAGAGAGAGATGTGGGAAAAGAAAGAGAGAGTTGTATGGAAGAGAGAGAGAGAGAGAGAGAGAGAGAGAGAGAGAGAGAGAGAGAGAGAGAGAGAGAGAGAGAGAGAAGAGAGAGAGAGAGTTATGTGGGGATAAATATCATCATGGAACTAAAGAT
>CM031598.1:7773206-7774584 GCA_018398815.1 Conus ventricosus
CACTGTGGATAAGAACTGAAATGTATAAGCCACGACAAGCACCTTCTTTGTCTACCCGTTTAACAACAATGTAGGTAGAAATAACAGCTTTGGGCCATGGTTGGTGGTATATTCTTGTCTACCCGTTTAACAACATTGTAGGTAGAAATAGCAGTTATAGGCCATGGTTTGTATCTTCTTGTCTACCCTTTTAACAACACTGTAGTTAGAAATAGCAGTTATAGGCCATGATTTTTATCTTCTTGTCTACCCGTTTAACAACATTGTAGGTGGAAAGAGCTGTTATAGGCCATGGATGGTGTCTTCTTGTCTTCCCGTTTAACAGTTGTTATAGACAGAAACAAAATTTACTGACCGTGGTTGGATATCTTCTTGTCTACCCTTTTAACAACATTGTAGGCAGAAATAACAGTCATAAGCCATGGTTGGTATATCCTTGTCTACCTTTTTGACAACATTGTACGTAGAAAAAAAAAAAACAGTTATAAGCCATGCCCGGTATTGGGTTGTCGACCCCCTTTGCAACATTGTATGCAATGGTTGAAATATGTCACTTTTTGTTTTTAGATGTCTCCTTGCTCGTTCTGTGAAATCTTGGTTGTCACTAACTTTTCTGCTATGCGATTTGGTGTCGTAAGCAGCATTCGTTTAGAGTAAATCTTTCACAGTGGGAGCAAAAGTTACTCTTCTTGTTTCTTATTTACTTGAAACTTATGGGGTAGTGTTAGTATCTTGTTGGACCGTTCCTGGCGACTTTTCGCGGTATGCGATGACGAACCTTTACAGGACGTGGCTGCCAGCACTTTCGAGTCCCAAGGAACCCAGAACTAATTGACAGGTCCAGACCTTCGTGCGTGCCTTGGCAGTGTGGCAGACAGGCCGGTCACACTGACAGAGATTCACTGCGAGGAAAGACAACGCACGGACTGCTTTCTTGTCGCGCTGCAGAACGTGACAACCAGACGTCAAGCGAAATTTGCACAGTCCAAACACTACGCCTCTTCAATTCTTGCTATACCTGTCTAAGGCTGGGGAGGGAGGCCACAGTGATGCACCAGATGTTCGTTTACAGCTGTCTCAGGCACATTTGTAACATTCCGATGGCCCAAGTCAGCACGAGGAATTGTGGTGCAGGGAACCTGTAAATCTTTCATCTTGATTGGGGCTGAACAGGACATATCTTTATGACGTCATCATCCAGTCATGGGGGAAGCGGGGAGAAGGAGTGGGGGGGGGGGGGGGGGGGGGGGAGAGAAAATCGTTCCACTGAAGAGTTGTCGCTGATGATACGTTTTTGCGTCAGGGGCGAAGGGCTTACGTGAGACACTAGTATTGCGACGTGCTGTGCGTGCGCTCGTTCTGTTCTTTTCACGAAGAA
>CM031598.1:7775584-7790584 GCA_018398815.1 Conus ventricosus
TGATAGTGATTGAAACTTGGGCCATGTGATATCTTGTTTTGATTTTTGATTTTTTTTTTGCAACACTGTGGATAAGAACTGAAATGTATAAGCCACGACAAGCACTTCTTTGTCTTCCCGTTTAACAAACAATGTAGGTAGAAATAAACAGCTTTGGGCCATGGTTGTGGTATATTCTTGTTACCGTTTAACAACTTGTAGGTAGAATGCAGTTATAGGCCATGGTTGTATCTTTTGTCTACCTTTTAACAACACTGTAGTTAGAAATAGCAGTTATAGGCATGATTTTATCTTCTTGTCTACCCGTTTAACAACATTGTAGGTGGAAAGAGCTGTTATAGGCCATGGATGGTGTCTTCTTATCTACCCGTTTAACAATTGTTATAGACAGAAACAAATTTACTGACCGTGGTTGGATATCTTCTTGTCTGCCCTTTTAACACATTTGTAGGCAGAAATAACAGTCATAAGCCATGGTTGGTATATCCTTGTCTACCTTTTTGACAACATTGTACGTAGAAAAAAAACAAACAGTTATAAGCCATGCCCGGTATTGGGTTGTTGACCCCCTTTGCAACATTGTATGCAATGGTTGAAATATGTCACTTTTTTTTTTTTTAGATGTCTCCTTGCTCGTTCTGTGAAATCTTGGTTGTCACTGTCACGGACAAAAATAAAACAACAAGTCGTGGTCCGTCGCCAGCCAGCTCAACTGGGCATGAGCTCAAACTCAAATATTCTGGGCGCCAGGTAGACGGCCTCATGTGTCGGGTCAACCAATTAGGCATAGCGGAGAGGCTCCACTGAGACGGTACTGTCCACCCAGACAGACTAAGCCGCTTGGCCGACGCCTCGATGTCTAGCCAGACGAGTCTTGGTGCCTGGGCCAGACTCATCCAGCCAATCTGTGGACCAGTGTCACAATTAAGTCGACGTCGCCGGAAAGGGAGAGGGGGAAGGTACTGTGTAGTGGGGGCGAAATCTAACTAATTAATTAAATGACCATTGACCACCACAGAGAGCAAGGCAGGTAGATGTGACCGTCATGATTTACATATCCAATGAAATGAGTAGAAGGCGCGAAAAATTCTGACCAATGGTACTCGCCCTTTTGACAGATCGGAATGGCATAAGAAAGATGTGGGAGTGAGAGAACGAGAGAGGAGGGGAGAGAACGAACAGACAGGGAGAGAGGAAGAGGTTCTGGGAGTAGGCTCTCGCCTACAGAAAAGGCAGAGGGATGAGAGGGGGAGAAGAGAACCAAGTTGAGGCATTAGCACGAGATAGAGTCTGCAGAGGAAGGACTAAGGAGAGATGTTGAGAGAGAGAGTTGCTAACTGATGAAGAGAAAAAAAAAAGAAAAGAAAAGAAAAGAAAAGCAACCATGTCCATTTGATAGAGCAGACTAGAAAGAGAGAGAGAGAGAGTGCAATGCGTTAATGCAGGAAGAAGAAAGGAGAACAGATCGATGTCTGATAGCCATGTTCAATCTGAACCGGGGTTCGACCTCATACTTGGCCAGCGCCACTTTCATCGGCAGTCCAACCTGACCAACGCCAGCGGTCTAACCTGACCAGTGCCAGCAGTCCAACCTGACCAGTGCCAGCAGTCCAACCTGACCAGTGCCAGCAGTTGTGTCGTGCTTGTGAAAGTGACAGTGAAAAGAAACAAAGAAAAAAAAAATAAAAAAAAGACAGTGATTCGTGAATAGTTTAAGATCACCTGGCCAGGTAAAGTAGAAATCTGTTTATACCCGGGTTAGTTATGATGATTTAGATAAATGGTTTTGTGAAGTTCAAGGAAAAGAGAGAATGTTTTATTTTGTTTGATTCCATATGCATTGATGGTTCTTTCTATGATCATGTGTAGTAAAGTTATAGACTTTACTAGTGGGTTTGATGTGACGAATGCATGATATATGAATGAGATTGTAAGCAAGCTGTGAGTGTGTTTGGGCTGTGCGCTAGTCCTTCTCACTGACATACCCGAGGTTGACAATTTATTGGTGAGCCTGCCAGGATATTCTGGCCCATTTATTATAATCATTCAACTTCTCAGAGAGGAAGCTGGGTGGGATTCAAGTATTGTAATCCTAAGACAAGGTAGTGTCTTACTGTATGTTCCCAAGATAGTTAAATACTAGGCTTGGCATTGCTTCCAAGATAGTTAAACACTAGGCTTGGCATTTCAGCCCCAGAGTACTTATTTCGCACAGATTGCCTATAATTCGCTCTCATAGTTGGGTCAGGCGCTAGGCGTCTTATAAAAACTAATTACGTTGTCCCAAGCTGATATTATCATTCATAGGATTGTGCTATCACGTCACTCGTGTCGGTAACCACCAGTTTGGCTGTCGTAGTAGTAAAACTTGTTCAAAAAAAAAAAAAAAGAGATATAATGGCGGACGAAAAGAACACCCCCATTGAACAACTTGTGAGCGTCGCTCGTGATTTAGGCTACTCAGGAGAAGAGTTGCGAGCATTCGTTGAAACCCAACAAAAGATGGAAAGAGATGAACGTGCGGAAAGACGCGTGTCGCAGTAGAAAAGGAAGAAACAGAAAGATTAAGAATTCAGGCTAATGATAATCAGGCTAGAGAAACGCAGGAAACAGAAAGATTAAGGATTCAGGTAGAGCTAGAGAGAGTGAAATACAAAGGGAGACCACCGAGGATGGGAGTTCAGTTTCCAGTGACTCTGTGCGCAGTTATGCCCCGACCAAAGTTGCCAAAATTCTCTGAAGGAACAGATTCGATTGATGCATACATCAGTCGTTTTGAAACGTTTGCTACGAGTCAGGGTTGGCCTTCAGAAGAGTGGGCAGTCATCTTGTCAGCGCTATTGACGGGTAAGGCATTACAGATTTTCACTGCGTTACCAGCAGACCAACAATCTGATTTTGGTGCTGTGAAGGAGTCGTTGATGAAGGGATTTGACCTCACAGAGGAAGGGTTCAGAAAGAAATTTCGATCGGCTAGATTACAAGCAGGGGAAACGTACACTCAGTTTGGTGCACGTTTAGATCACTATTTTGAGAAATGGTTAGAGTTGAGTGGTACGAGAAAGGAGTTCGCCGAGTTGAAAGAGCTGGTTATGAAGGAACAGATTTGTCAGGTTGCGGCCCTGAGTTAACCATACATTTGAAAGAGAGACAGCCAGAGACAGCAGGAGAGTTGCTGAAGTTAGCAGAGGTGTATAGAGAGGCACGTTTGGGCACTAAGGTGCAGGAGAAACAGGTGCCAGGAACAGGTGAGAAGAGTGCAAGGAGACTAGGGGAGTTTTCTGCACAGTCTGCAACCAGTGGTGGGGCAGAAAGGAGGACAAAGGGACAATAGGTGTTTCATTTGTCACAAGAAGGGACATGTGGCGAGGGATTGTCGCATGAGGTTCCAGAAGGCAGCAGCCTTGCAAGAGGTGGATAAGGGTCGCCAAGGAAAACGACCTGCAGTGGAACCAAAAGGGATCCAATCTGAAGAGGGTAGAGTGCGGCCTATGGCTAGCACTGGACAGCAGTCAGTGTCAGGGATGGAGGGCACTAGGCTGAGTGGTTCGTTACCAGTGGAAGAAGGGTGGATCGGCCAGCAGAGGGTGAAAGTGTTACGGGACACTGATTGTTCATGTGGTGTAGTACGAACAACGCTGGTCGAGGAAGGGGATTTGACAGGGCAAATCCAGACCTGTACTCTAATCGATGGCACTGTGAGGGAGTTTCCAGTTGCTAAGATAGAAGTACGTACCCTTACTTCTCAGGCGAGTTGTCTGCGTTGGTGATGGAGAAAACCCCTTTATGATTTGATCATTGAAAATTTTCCAGGTGCAAGGGATCCAGGGGATCCTGAGTTGTTGAACTGCTACAGGGGCAGCAGTTCAAACACGGAGCAAGAAGGAGGAAAAGGTTGATAAACCGTTAGTCGTTCCAGCAAGGAAGTCAGGCATAGATGTGTCGCCTGACGAGTTTAGGGCAGCGCAGGAACAAGACCCTTCGCTCGTGAAGTCTTGGGAGTTGGCAAGAGGTGGAGAGAAAACAGGTGGTTAGAGGAGGTGAGACAGAATTTCTGGTGAAAGGCGGGCTGTTGTACCGAGTGTTCACCAAGGGGAAGACGGTAAGGTGAACACTCAGTTAGAGGTACCAGCAGGTTATCGTGACACTGTCATGTCAGTGGGTCACGAGTCGCTCATGGCGGGTCATCTCGGCACCAGCAAATCAGCTGACCGAATCTTTGATGATTTTCATTGGCCAGGGGCAATGGCAGACATAAAGCGTTTCTGCATGTCATGTGACGTGTGTCAAAGGTCAGCCACAAGAGGGGTGAAGAGGAAGGCACCTCTTAACATCCCCTTTAATTGACACACCATTCAGGAGAGTGGCTGCTGATTGATTGGCCAATCTCGCCCTGTTCCAAAGGTGGGCACAGGTATGAGACATGTAAGGTTGGAAAGGAAAGTTTGCAGAAGGCTAGGGTCGTTCAGAAGAAGCAATATGACAGGAAGGTGAGGAAGCAATCCTCAAGGTGGGAAATCAAGTCCTGTTACTGCTTCCCACGGATCACAACAAGCTGCTGATGCATTGGAAAGGACCATTCACCATCACTGAAAAGGTAGATCAGGATTACCGAATCAATGTGAATGGGAAATCAAAACTTTTCCATGCGAATTTTCTCCGCAAATATATTCAGTGTGAGACTCAGCACATAGGCGCAGCAGCAATCATTGATGAGGTGAAGGAGACCCAGCAGAAGAAGGGGAGATTTTGTTGCCTGAGTTTCCAGGAGAAGAGTCATACAGGGATGTGTCACTGTATGAAGGGCTAGACAGTAGGATGATGAGGAAGTTATTGACGGGTTTGGAAGGCGTTGTGAATTTCATGGATGACATTCTGATAACATCTGAGACATGGGAGGAGCATATGAGGCAGCTAGCAGCAGTTTTAGAGAGGTTGAGACAAGCCAATCTCACAGCCAGACCAACAAAGTGCCAGATTGGTTTTCCAAGCCTGGAGTTCCTAGGTTTTGTTGTCGGAGGCGACACAAAGCAGCCAGAAAAGGGAAAGGTGGAGAAGATGATGAATTCAGAGAGACCAAAGACCAAAACAGAAGTCAGGAGTCTGCTAGGTTTTATTGGTTTCTACAGGGAGTTTGTTCCAAATTTCGCTGCAATCACGAGTCCTCTCAGTGATTTGGTCAAGGCAGGGAAACCGGCAGTGGTCGAGTGGTCAGACGCTGCAGAGCAAGCACTGCAGACGGTGCTGGAAAGACTAGTTTCCCGTCCCATCTTGAAGCTACCGGATATGTCAAAACCATTTTTGTTGCGGACAGATGCATCAGGCGGTGGAGTAGGTGCAGTATTGTTGCAGGAGCACGAAGGTGTCGAGTTTCCTGTGAAGTATGCCAGCAGGAAGCTGACGAAGTGTGAAGAAGGGTACGCAACGGTGGAGAAGGAGTGTTTAGCTGTCGTGTGGGCCGTGCAGAAATTCCACAAATACTTGTATGGGAAAGAGTTCGTGGTAGAGATGATCATCAACCACTCAAATTCCTGCAGGAGGCACAGCTGAAAACAGTAGGGTGCTGCGTTGGGCAATGGCACTGCAGCCCTACAGGTATCGAGTGCAGTACATTCCAGGTCGACAGAATGTAGGAGCTGATATTTTAAGTCATGTAGTTAGCAAGCTGCAACTCAGAGGAAGTCAGTCATATCCGGGGTGCATAGCTACTTGGTAATAATATGTGTTGATTACAGTTATGCTGATTGGATATGGGTTCATTCCCATTTGGCTATGGTTCATATTTTTCTTTGTGAGACTTGTTTATGTAAATGTAGTTATGTTTGGAGCATACAGTCGCTTGTGTAGTAATGCACTGTTTGCGATAAGTGAGGATGGAGATTCCTCAGTGAGGTGTCATGGATCGTGATCATATTCGATTGTGCTTTTCATAATAATTGTGAAGAGAAGATGTGGCAAATCCGCAGGTAGGGGAATTGCATAGGTGCGCACAGTGGTCGTTATAAAATGAGTCGAAATAACGCAAGAGCGCACGTCAATGATAACTCATTGGGGTGGGTGTTCCAATGATATATCTTATAATTTATAAACCGTTTGTTGTAAAGTATTTTCCAAAACTTTGCACGTGTAGCTATGTGTCAGCAAATTCGGTTGTTGTTTTTTTTGTACCGTTGTTTTGAGACAATGCGGAGCATAGTCTTTTGCAAGGGGGAAATTGTCACGGACAAAAATAAAACAACCAAAGTCGTGGTCGTCGCCAGCCAGCTCAACTGGGCATGAGCTCAAACTCAAATATTCTGGGCGCCAGGTAGACGGCCTCATGTGTCGGGTCAACCAATTAGGCATAGCGGAGAGGCTCCACTGAGACGGTACTGTCCACCCAGACAGACTAAGCCGCTTGGCCGACGCCTCGATGTCTAGCCAGACGAGTCTTGGTGCCTGGGCCAGACTCATCCAGCCAATCTGTGGACCAGTGTCCACAATTAAGTCGACGTCGCGGAAAGGGAGAGGGGGAAGGTACTGTGTAGTGGGGGCGAAATCTAACTAATTAATTAAATGACCATTGACCACCACAGAGAGCAAGGCAGGTAGATGTGACCGTCATGATTTACATATCCAATGAAATGAGAGGGGAGGCAACCTCAAGCATAAGGCGCGAAAATTCTGACCAATGGTACTCGCCCTTTTGACAGATCGGAATTGCATAAGAAAGATGTGGGAGTGAGAGAACGAGAGAGGACGGGAGAGAACGAACAGACAGGGAGGAGGAAGAGGTTCTGGGAGTAGGCTCTCGCCTACAGAAAAGGCAGAGGGATGAGAGGGGGAGAGAAGAGAACCAAATTGAGGCATTAGCACGAGATAGAGTCTGCAGAGGAAGGAACTAAGGAGAGATGTTGAGAGAGAGAGAGTTGCTAACTGATGAAGAGAAGAAAAAAAGAAAAGAAAAGAAAAGAAAAGCAACCATGTCCATTTGATAGAGCAGACTAGAAGAGAGAGAGAGAGAGTGCAATGCGTTAATGCAGGAAGAAAGAAAGGAGAACAGATCGATGTCTGATAGCCACTGTTCAATCTGAACCGGGGTTCGACCTCATACTTGGCCAGCGCCACTTTCATCGGCAGTCCAACCTGACCAACGCCAGCGGTCTAACTGACCAGTGCCAGCAGTCCAACTGACCAGTGCAGCAATCCAACCTGACCAGTGCCAGCAGTTGTGTCATGCTTGTGAAAGTGACAGTGAAAAGAAACAAAGAAAAAAAAAAGAAAAGAAAAGACAGTGATTCGTGAATAGTTTAAGATCACCTGGCCAGGTAAAGTAGAAATCTGTTTATACCGGGTTAGTTATGATGATTTAGATAAATGGTTTTGTGAAGTTCAAGGAAAGAGAGAATGTTTTATTTTGTTTGATTCCATATGCATTGATGGTTCTTTCTATGATCATGTGTGGTAAAGTTATAGACTTTACTAGTGGTTTGATGTGACGAATGCATGATATATGAATGAGATTGTAAGCAAGCTGTGAGTGTGTTTGGGCTGTGCGCTAGTCCTTCCTCCACTGACATACCCCGAGGTTGACAGTCACTAACTTTTTTGCCATGCGATTTGGTGTCGTAAGTAGCATTCGTTGTAGAGTAAATCTTTCATCGTGGGACCAAAAGTTACTCTTCTTGTTTCTTATTTACTTGAAAACTTATGGGGTAGTGTTAGTATCTTGTTGGACCGTTCCTGGCGACTTTTCGCGGAATGCGATGACGAACCTTTACAGGACGTGGCTGCCAGCACTTTCGAGTCCCAAGGAACCCAGAACTAATTGACAGGTCCAGACCTTCGTGCATGCCTTGGCAGTGTGGCAGACAGGCCGGTCACACTGACAGAGATTCACTGCGAGGAAAGACAACGCACGGACTGCTTTCTTGTCGCGCTGCAGAACGTGACAACCAGAAGTCAAGCGAAATTTGCACAGTCCAAACACTACGCCTCTTCAATTCTAACATCAGATTGGTCTTGCTATACCTCTCTAAGGCTGGGGAGGGAGGCCAGAGTGATGCAGCAGATGTTCATTGACAGCTGTCTCAGGCACATTTGTAACATTCCGATGGCCCAAGTCAGCACGAGGAATTGTGGTACAGGGAACCTGTAAATCTTTCATCTTGATTGGGGCTGAACAGGACATATCTTTATGACGTCATCATCCATTCGTGGGGAAAGCGGGGAGAAGGAGTGGGGGGAGGGAGAGAAAATCGTTCCACTGAAGAGTTGTCGCTGATGATACGTTTTTGCGTCAGGGGCGAAGGGCTTACGTGAGACACTAGTATTGCGACGCTGCTTGCGTGCGCTCGTTCTTCCTTGGTGCAGAATAGACGTTCGTTGATGTCACAATGTATAACTTTTAACACAGTAAAAATGTTTGTAGGCCTCTGTGTGCGTGTGTTTCTGTCTTTGAAGTAGGACATGTGTCTTCTTCTTCTTCTTCTTCTTCTTCTTCTCTCTCTCTCTCTCTCTCTCTCTCTCTCTCTCTCTCTCTCTCTCTCTCTCTCTCTCTCTCTCTCTCTCTCTCTCTCGTTTAACAGAATATACATGATCCTCGAAGAATGTCTTTAAGTCGCGTGTGTAGCAATATGGAGATCCCACCATGACCCATGTTGATATCACCAGGAATTAGGTATTAAGGCTTCTCTTTCTTTCTTTCTTTCTTTCTTTTTGTCTGTCTGTCTGTCTGTCTCTCTGTATGTCTGTCTTTTTTTATTCTTTCTTTTTTCTTCCTTAGTTTCTTTTCTTTCTTTCTTTCTTTCTTTCTTTCCTTTGTTTTATCCAAGCCCCTAGCTGTAGATCACACATGTGTTTCGTGGCTTCATCCGTGGAGCTGAGTGTCTCCTTGCTGACACTTTGGGACCAGTGTTGTGTGCCCATGTCGCTCCTGTGACCTGTGTATGGCCAGTACTTCAGTCACCGTATTGCTGGTGGACACTAAGGTCCCCCATGTGTGAGTTGGACAGATGACTTCATCTCCTTCAACATCTGGGAGGCTGGTTCACCTCGACCTGCTTGGCCTTGACCTGTCCTTGCTGACTGCTATGACTGCCATGACTGCTATGACTGCCATGACTGCTATTGTCAATTATCACTAAAAGTGGCAGTAATCCTATCTTTATTATTTTTTCAACATTTGTCTCATCATTGTCATTATTATTATTGCTGTCAGTGATTCATCATCATCATCATCATCATCATCGTCGTCATCGTCATCGTCATCGTCATCATCATCAACATCATTATTATCATTATCATGTTTTATTATCATGATCATCATTATCATCATTATGATGATGATCGATGATAATGATGATGATGATGATGATGATGATGATGATGATGATGATGATAATGATGATGATGATGATGATGATGATGATGATGATGATGATGATACTATTATCATTATCATCACCATCATCATCATCATTATCATCATTATGATGATGATCGATGATAATGATGATGATGATGATGATGATGATGATGATGATGATGATACTATTATCATTATCATCACCATCATCATCATCATCATCATTACCATTTTAACTCGCATCGTCTCCTTCCCAAAGGCCTCGTTTTCATATAACGTCCATCTTGCGCCGAATTTGACAAGATAAACAGTTGCTCGTTCTTCTTCAATTTCCTTGTCCTGAGTGTTGTTTGTTTTACAAGAAGAAGACCTAAGATGTCGAAACGCGCCGTGTTTCGTTTTGTAATTTGTTGTCCCATGTTGTCTGGCGGAGTCATTTCAAATACCTTTTTAACATGTGTTTAGATTTCCGCCGACACTCACCCCACGTTGCAACCCATTGTCCTTGCTGCTTCCTGTTCTCTGTGTTAGTGTCGTCCTGGAGGTCTAGGGTGGTTCCGTCAGAGGTCCAGCTGCCGCTGCACTGGTCAGTCCTTGTAACAGTAACATTGTGTGCCTGTCCTTAACGTTGAGAGGGTTCCTGTTCTGTTGATGAAACAGTAACACTGTGTGTCTGTCCTTAACGTTGAGAGGGTCCGTTCCTGTTGTTGTAACAGTAACATTGTATGTCTGTCCTTAACGTTGAGAGGGTCCTGTCCTGTTGTAACAGTAAAATTGTGTACCTGTCCTTAACGTTGAGAGGGTTCCTGTCCTGTTGTTGCAACAGTAGCATTGTTTATCTTTCCTTAACATTGAGAGGGTCCTGTCTTGTTGTAACAGTAAAATTGTGTACCTGTCCTTAACATTGAGAGGGTCCTGTCTTGTTGTAATAGTAACATTGTGTACTTGTCCTTAACGTTGAGAGGGTCCTGTCTTGTTGTAATAGTAACATTGTGTACCTGTCCTTAACGTTGAGAGGGTCCTGTCTTGTTGTAATAGTAACATTGTGTACCTGTCCTTAACGTTGAGAGGGTCCTGTCTTGTTGTAATAGCGACATTGTGTACCTGTCCTTAACGTTGGGAGGGTCCTGTCTTGTTGTAATAGTGACATTGTGTACCTGTCCTTAACGTTGAGAGGGTCCTGTCTTGTTGTAATAGTCACATTGTGTACCTGTCCTTAACGTTGAGAGGGTCCTGTCTTGTTGTAATAGTCACATTGTGTACCTGTCCTTAACGTTGAGAGGGTCCTGTCTTGTTGTAATAGTAACATTGTGTACCTGTCCTTAACGTTGAGAGGGTCCTGTCTTGTTGTAATAGTAACATTGTGTACCTGTCCTTAACGTTGAGAGGGTCCTGTCTTGTTGTAATAGTAACATTGTGTACCTGTCCTTAACGTTGAGAGGGTCCTGTCTTGTTGTAATAGTAACATTGTGTACCTGTCCTTAACGTTGAGAGGGTCCTGTCTTGTTGTAATAGTAACATTGTGTACCTGTCCTTAACGTTGAGAGGGTCCTGTCTTGTTGTAATAGTCACATTGTGTACCTGTCCTTAACGTTGAGAGGGTCCTGTCTTGTTGTAATAGTCACATTGTGTACCTGTCCTTAACGTTGAGAGGGTCCTGTTGTTGTATTAGTCACATTGTGTACCTGTCCTTAACGTTGAGAGGGTCCTGTCTTGTTGTAATAGTCACATTGTGTACCTGTCCTTAACGTTGAGAGGGTCCTGTTGTTGTTATAGTCACATTGTGTACCTGTCCTTAACGTTGAGAGGGTTCCTGTCCTGTTGCTGCACTTCAAGGGCCAGTGTTTGACCTGCAGCTCTGGTCGTGAGCCTGGTGTTGTCCCGCAGTGCCAGAGGACCGTGTGGCCGCTGGCATTCCTGGTGTTATCCCTCGGTGCCAGAGGACCGTGTGGCCGCTGGCATTCCTGGTGTTATCCCTCCGTGCCAGAGGACCGTGTGGCCGGCTGGCATTCCTGGTGTTATCCCTCGGTGCCAGAGGACCGTGTGGCCGCTGGCATTCCTGGTGTTATCCCTCGGTGCCAGAGGACCGTGTGGCCGGCTGGCATTCCTGGTGTTATCCCTCAGTGCCAGAGGACCGTGTGGCCGCTGGCATTCCTGGTGTTATCCCTCGGTGCCAGAGGACCGTGTGGCCGGCTGGCATTCCTGGTGTTATCCCTCGGTGCCAGTGGACCGTGTGGCCGGCTGGCATTCTCTGACACTTGGATGTCTAAGCTCTGCAACTCCTGTGTAGCTCCTTACTGAGCTAAAAATCGTCGAAGGGTGCGGAGGACTCGCCTCTATCTCTACCAGCTCTGTCGCTTCTCCAGAGAGCTGTGCGTTCGGGAGTGTAGGCCCTGTCCCCCATTTTCCCTCCGCTGCCCTCTTCATACCTTCCCCCCTCCCCCGTCCACAGCCCCGTAGACCTCGTCGTTTCCAACCAATGTCCAGTTATAAGGTGTGCACGTTGGACAGCGCGTTGTGTTGTCCAGTGAGAGAAGAAGCTCGTTTCTCTTCAGACATCATCCTCGCAATTCAGTCATTCTGCACCAACACACTTCTTCAACTTCACCCATCCTGGAGTCTTGAAGGCCGTTGGGGCGCCACTGAAGACTTTGCATTCAACGCTTCTCCACTTCGCCCTGCTCTCAGACTCTCAGGCAGTTGCTGAGTGTCAGGCCAGCCCATGCACTGATGTTGTCCTCCCATCTCTTTCTCTGTCTTCCTCCCCTTCTGCCTCCTCGCACTGTCCCTTGCAGAATGGTTTCAGCAAGATCCTGCTGATCTGGAGACAGGACCATACACTTACACACTGCGCGCGATAAAAGATATCGACGTTGTAGACCATCAGCGTCAGCGTCCCCACTGTGAGTCGTCGCCACCGTCGTCGTCGTCTCCGAACAGCTATTGTCTTTTGCTCTTGTACTTTCCCTGTGTCGTTCGCCGCCTGTGACTGTTATCTACCATGCGGTGAATGGAGAGTGTGTGGCATTAAAGGCGTTATATGAGTGTAAGTTGGGTAACAGAACTTAGAAGAGTTGGTTTATTGACTGAAAGGAGTTTCTAAAAGAAGAGGTACGCGATGTACTAAGTTGGCTTAGGGGAAGAAAAGAATGAACTTGTTGCATAGTTGCTGTCGTTCTTGCAATATTTATTTGGCTGTTAGGGTTGTAGATCTCTCGTAATAGGACCCGCAACACTCTTACCTTTTGTCGGGCTCAAGGGGAACGAAAGGGGAGATTGATGAAACAAAGGATTGTTGAAAGTAAACAAGTAATAACCATACAGAGTATCTGATTAGGGCACAAAGTAGGTCACATTGCTGCAACGTCACCGACTGCACTACTGGCTGTCCTTGTGGATAAGCATAAAGGGAGATTAGAAATACAGGCAGATTATTAGGTTCCTTCGAAACACCTGTTTCTGTTATTGGAAGCTAGCAGACCAAAGTGACCCGCGCTGTAGGACTCGAACATTTCAGTTGAAGAGTTCTCGCACCTTGACTCTCCTTCAAAAGACAAGTCTATATATAACAAAAGAACAGAGGTGAACTTCGTTTGGGGTGGATAGTACCCTTAAAAATTCAAAGGAGAGGGTCTGTTTACGGGGATTTTGTCTACAGTATTCTTCTTCTTCCTCCTCTTCTTCTTCTTCTTCTGTTATTGTTGTTGTTGTTGTTTGTTGTTGTTATTATTATCATCATCAATATTATTATTAAGAGTATTTATAGAGTGCCTATCTTCGGCTAGAGACTAAGCTCTAAGCGCTTTACAATCCACACTCGTTTACACAACGGGCTGCCTACCTGGGTAGAGCCGACTGAAGATCTGCCGGCGCTTCATTCAGTCGTTTCCCATATCATTCAATCATTATTATTCACTCGCCTTTCTTCCTTCATTCTTTCGATTTTTCACACGGGGTGGCATTGTGTATGTAAGTGTCATCCACACTTGCGGTAATTGCAGTTGCTACAGTTATTCCTTTGTGATTGCAGTGAGGTCATTTACTGATGAAGAAAAATTGAAACAGCATCTACCAATACCTTCTCGTTCAAACAGTAGCGGCGATCATACGAGCCCTGAGCTGAAATCCCTACTGTGTGTTTGAAACAATTCCGTGGAGTTAAATTAAAGGCGTGCAGCCAAGAGCTGAGGAGAAAGCTCATTTGAATGGTGGTTGAATACCTGCGTTTGTTTGGGGATCCGTGACTTTCTTTCCTCGTCTGGCGTGTTGTTTGTGGCTGGCTGTAGCATTAGGGGTGTTGTCTGTAGCTTTAGGGGTGTTGTCTGTAGCTTTAGGGGTGTTGTCTGTAGCTTGGGGGTGTTGTCTGTAGCTTTAGGGGTGTTGTCTGTAGCTTGGGGGTGTTTTCTGTAGCTTTAGGGGTGTTGTCTGTAGCTTTAGGGGTGTTGTCTATAGCTTTAGGGGTGTTGTCTGTAGCTTTAGGGGTGTTGTCTATAGCTTTAGGGGTGTTGTCTATAACTTTAGGGGTGTTGTCTATAGCTTTAGGGGTGTTGTCGATAGCTTTAGGGGTGTTGTCTATAGCTTTAGGGGTGTTGTCGATAGCTTTAGGGGTGTTGTCTATAGCTTTAGGGGTGTTACCTATAGCTTTAGGGGTGTTGTCGATAGCTTTAGGGGTGTTGTCGATAGCTTTAGGGGTGTTGTCTATAGCTTTAGGGGTGTTGTCTATAGCTTTAGGGGTGTTACCTATAGCTTTAGGGGTGTTGTCGATAGCTTTAGGGGTGTTGTTTATAGCTTTAGGGGTGTTGTCGATAGCTTTAGGAGTGTTGTCTATAGCTTTAGGGGTGTTACCTATAGCTTTAGGGGTGTTGTCTATAGCTTTAGGGTGTTGTCTATAGCTTTAGGGGTGTTGTCTATAGCTTTAGGGGTGTTGTCGATAGCTTTAGGGGTGTTGTCTATAGCTTTAGGGGTGTTGTCGATAGCTTTAGGGGTGTTGTCTATAGCTTTAGGGGTGTTCCTATAGCTTTAGGGGTGTTGTCTATAGCTTTAGGGGTGTTGTCGATAGCTTTAGGGGTGTTGTCTATAGCTTTAGGGGTGTTACTAAGCTTTAGGGGTGTTGCCTATAGCTTTAGGGTGTTTACGATAGCTTTAGGGGTGTTGTCTATAGCTTTAGGGGTGTTGTCGATAGCTTTAGGGGTGTTGTCTATAGCTTTAGGGGTGTTACCTATAGCTTTAGGGGTGTTGTCTATAGCTTTAGGGGTGTTCTATAGCTTTAGGGGTGTTGTCTATAGCTTTAGGGGTGTTGTCGATAGCTTTAGGGGTGTTGTCTATAGCTTTAGGGGTGTTAGTCGTAGCTTTAGGGGTGTTGTCCTATAGCTTTAGGGGTGTTGACCTAAGCTTTAGGGGTGTTGTCTATAGCTTTAGGGGTGTTGTCGATAGCTTTAGGGGTGTTGTGCTATAGCTTTAGGGGTGTTGTCTAAGCTAGGGGTGTTGGCTATAGCTTTAGGGTGTTACCTAAGCTTTAGGGGTGTTGGCTATAGCTTTAGGGGTGTTGTCGATAGCTTTAGGGTGTTGTCTAAGCTTTAGGGGTGTTACCTACAGCTTTAGTGTGGTGTTGGTCTGTAAGCTTTAGGGGTGTTAACCTATAGCTTAGGGTGTTT
>CM031598.1:7800584-7803084 GCA_018398815.1 Conus ventricosus
TGATTGCATAATGTTCTTGTACTGTTGTCCGCTGTATTGCTCTGGACTATATGTTGTGTTGGACCTTTTTGTGTTATTCGACACTTTAGACAAATGAGGCTAAATCCTTGGTTGTTGACACAATCTGAGCACGCTACGTGGTTTTATGCAGTGGGGTTATTTATTATCAGCGGGGTTTCGTCCGTGGTGTTCTGTTTACCCCGGTTTGAACACGGGTGGTTTGTTAACCCTTGAAGTTTATTTCATCCAGGCCTATTGCGTGGAGATCTATTTCATCACGGTCTATTGCCTGGAAGACTATTCCCCGGGTCTATTGCCTGGAAGTCTGTTCTCTCCGGGTCTATCGCCTGGAAGTCTATTCCCTCCGGGTCTATCGCCTGGAAGTCTGTTCCCTCGGGTCTATCGCCTGGAAGTCTATTTCCTCCCGGTCTCTCGCCTGGAAGTCGTTCCCTCCGGGTCTATCGCCTGGAAGTCTATTTCCTCCCGGTCTATCGCCTGGAAGTCTATTCCCTCCCGGTCTATCGCCTGGAAGTCTGTTCCCCCCCGGTCTATCGCCTGGAAGTCTATTTCCTCCCGGTCTATCGCCTAGAAGTCTGTTCTCTCCGGGTCTATCGCCTGGAAGTCTATTTCCTCCGGTCTATCGCCTAGAAGTCTGTTCTCTCGGGTCTATCGCCTGGAAGTCTGTTCCCTCCCGGTCTATCGCCTGGAAGTCTATTTCCTCCAGGTCTATCGCCTGGAAGTCTGTTCCCTCCCGGTCTGTCGCCTAGAAGTCTATTTCCTCCAGGTCTATCGCCTGGAAGTCTATTCACTCCCGGTCTATCGCCTGGAAGTCTGTTCCTCCCGGTCTATCGCCTGGAAGTCTATTTCCTCCCGGTCTATCGCCTGGAAGTCTATTCCCTCCCGGTCTGTCGCCTGGAAGTCTATTCCCTCCGGTCTATCGCCTGGAAGTCTATTCCTCCCGATCTTCGCCTGGAAGTCTGTTCCCTCCGGGTCTATCGCCTGGAAGTCTATTTCCTCCCGGTCTCTCGCCTGGAAGTCTGTTCCCCCGGGTCTATCGCCTGGAAGTCTATTTTTTCCCGATCTATCGCCTGGAAGTCTGTTCCCTCCCGGTCTATCGCCTGGAAGTCTATTTCCTCCCTGTCTATCGCCTGGAAGTCTATTTCCCTCCCGGTCTATCGCCTGGAAGTCTGTTCCCTCCGGGTCTATCGCCTGGAAGTCTATTTCCTCTTGGTCTATCGCCTGGAAGTCTATTCCCTCCCGGTCTATCGCCTGAAGTCTGTTCCCTCCGGGTCTATCGCCTGGAAGTCTATTCCCTTCCGGTCTATCGCCTTGAAGTCTGTTCCCTCCGGGTCTATCGCCTGGAAGTCTATTTTCTCCGGCCTCTCGCCTGGAAGTCTGTTCCCTCCGGGTCTATCGCCTGGAAGTCTATTTCCTCCCGGTCTATCGCCTGGAAGTCTATTCCGTCCGGGTCTATAGCCTGGAAGTCTGTTCCCTCGGGTCTATCGCCTGGAAGTCTATTTCCTCCCGGTCTATCGCCTGGAAGTCTGTTCCCTCCGGGTCTATCGCCTGGAAGTCTATTTCCTCCTGGTCTATCGCCTGGAAGTCTTTTTCCTCCCGGTCTATCGCCTGGAAGTCTATTCCCTCCCGGTCTATCGCCTGGAAGTCTGTCCCTCCGGATCTATCGCCTGGAAAGTCTATTTCCTCCGGTCTATCGCCTGGAAGTCTGTTCTCTCCGGGTGTATCATCTGAAGTCTGTTCCCTCCCGGTCTATCGCCTGGAAGTCTATTTCCTCCCGGTCTATCGCCTGGAAGTCTATTCCCTCCGGTCTGTCGCCTGGAAGTCTATTCCCTCCCGGTCTATCGCCTGGAAGTCTATTCCCTCCCGGTCTGTCGCCTGGAAGTCTATTTCCTCCCGGTCTATCGCTGGAAGTCTGTTCCCTCCGGGTCTATCGCCTGGAAGTCTATTCCCTCCCGGTCTTCTCCTGGAAGTCTGTTCCCTCCGGGTCTATCGCCTGGAAGTCTATTCCCTCGCGGTCTATCGCCTGGAAGTCTGTTCCCTCCGGGTCTATCGCCTGAAGTCTTTTTCTCCCCGGTCTCATCGCCTGGAAGTCTGTTCCCTCCGGGTCTATCGCCTGGAAGTCTATTTCCTCCCGGTCTATCGCCTGGAAGTCTATTCCCTCCCGGTCTATCGCCTGGAAGTCTGTTCCCTCCGGGTCTATCGCCTAGAAGTCTATTTCCTCCCGGTCTATCGCCTTGAAGTCTGTTCCCTCCGGGTCTATCGCCTGGAAGTCTATTCCCTCCCGGTCTATCGCCTGGAAGTCTGTTCCCTCCGGGTCTATCGCCTGGAAGTCTATTTCCTCCCGGTCTATCGCCTGGAAGTCTGTTCCCTCCCGGTCTATCGCCTGGAAGTCTGTTCCCTCCCGGGTCTATCGCCTGGAAGTCTATTTCCTCCGGTCTCTCGCCTGGAAGTCTATTCCCTCCAGGTCTATCGCCTGGAAGTC
>CM031598.1:7805584-7818216 GCA_018398815.1 Conus ventricosus
AACAGAAATTTTGTTGCAGAGGCGATAATAAAAGGTTTTATGCCCATAGAGATGAATAGCTTTTATTTATTTGACATTTCAACATGAACTATTGTTTGTGAATCGGGGATGATAAATCCAGAATGCCATCTGACCTGAAATTCCTGGCATTACCGATAAATTAATTGTTTGAGTGGACTCAAAATCTGTGAACTGATCAGAAGTACTCGTGTAGTGTTCGTTCGTTGTTGCTAAAGGAATTAACACATTTTACATTTCAAGGAAATATGCCAAACTTTGTCGTAAGTTTGCAGAAAGTTCATCACTGGTCCCTCACTACACCCATTCTTTGGTTTATTTCTCAAACGGTATTGTTAGTGATACTTCTATGAATTAACTTGGTCTGAAAACATTTCTAAAGCTTCTTCATATCTTTTTCGTCCTTGAAGACTTTCCTTTTCATCTTTTTGATACAGTTCTTGTCCCTCTTTTACGTCCTTACAAAAACCTTCCATTCAATCCTGTTCATACATTTTCTAGTCCCATGCATGGTAAGATTTGGGGATGTTTTCATTAAGTGACGCAATTTCATGATTACCATCGTTTTCAGAGTGCAGTTGTTCTTAGACTGATCACCATTACCATCAAAGAGTCACCCTGTGTCATAATGTACCTGTGTTTTCCATCAAAGAGTCACTCTGTGTCATAATGTACCTGTGTTTTCCATCAAAGAGTCACCCTGTGTCATAATGTACCTGTGTTCATTTCCATCAAAGAGTCACCCTGTGTCATAATGTACCTGTGTTCATTTCCATCAAAGAGTCACCCTGTGTCATAATGTACCTGTGTTCATTTCAATCAAAGAGTCACCCTGTGTCATAATGTACCTGTGTTTTCCATCAAAGAGTCACTCTGTGTCATAATGTACCTGTGTTTTCCATCAAAGAGTCACCCTGTGTCATAATGTACCTGTGTTCATTTCCATCAAAGAGTCACCCTGTGTCATAATGTACCTGTGTTTTCCATCAAAGAGTCACCCTGTGTCATAATGTACCTGTGTTCATTTCCATTAAAGAGTCACCCTGTGTCATAATGTACCTGTGTTTTCCATCAAAGAGTCACCCTGTGTCATAATGTACCTGTGTTCATTTCCATCAAAGAGTCACCGGTCATAATGTACCGTTTTCCATAAAGAGCCCCCTGTGTCTAATGTAGCGTGTTCTTTCCCTAAAAGGCCCGCTGGTCTAATGTACCTGTGTTTTCCATCAAAGAGTCCCCCTGTGTCTTGTACCTGTGTTCTTTTCCACCCCAAATGAGACGGTCCCCCCTGTGTCTTAATGTCCTGTTTTTCCATAAAGAGTCACCCTTTTTTTGTTTTTTTTCCTTTAAAGTACCTTTTTTGTTTTCTTTTCCATCCCCAAAAGATCATCGTGTCTATTCCTTTTTTTTCCATCAAGAGTCACCTGTGCATAATGTACCTGTGTTATTTCCATCAAAGAGTCACCCTGTGTCATATGTACCTGGGTTTCCATCAAGAGTCCTGTGTCATAATGAACCTGTGTTTTCCATCAAAGAGTACCCTGTGTCATAATGTACCTGTGTTTTCCATCAAAGGTCACCCTGTGTCATAATGTACCTGTGTTCATTTCCATCAAAGAGTCACCCTGTGTCTAATGTACTGTGTTTTCCATCAAAGTCACCTGTGTCATATGTACCTGTGTTTCCATCAAAGAGTCACGCTGTGTCATATGTACCTGTGTTTTCCATCAAAGAGTCATCCTGTGTCATAATGTACCTGTGTTTTCCATCAAAGAGTCATCCTGTGTCAGAATGTACCTGTGTTTTCCATCAAAGAGTCACCCTGTGTCATAATGTACCTGTGTTTTCCATCAAAGTGTCACCTGTGTCATAATGTACCTGTGTTTCCATCAAGAGTCACCCTGTGTCATAATGTACCTGTGTTCATTTCCATCAAAGAGTCACCTGTGCCATAATGTACCTGTGTTCATTTCCATCAAAGAGTCACCCTGTGCCATAATGTACCTGTGTTCATTTCCATCAAAGAGTCACCCTGTGCCATAATGTACCTGTGTTCATTTCCATCAAAGAGTCACCCTGTGCCATAATGTACCTGTGTTTTGCAGTCCACCGACTGAGACCAGGGGACATCAGTGTTGTTGGTGCACTGGCGACTCACTGACGGTACGCTCATGCTGTTGACTGTGTCTTTTGCGTTTTATGTGTCTCTTCACCTCTGTCTTTTCTGTTTGCAGGCGCGCGTGCGCGCGTCCGTGTGTGTGTGTGTGTGTGTGTGTGTCTGTGTGTGTGTGTGTGTGTGTGTGTGTGTGTGTGTGTGTGTGTGTGTGGTGTGTGTGTGTCTCAAAGCAAAACAAAAAAATGTTGAAATGTAGTTAAGTACATCACAAATCAATACAATACGGATCAATTTCAGACAACAGAAGCAATAGAGCAGAGTATAAAACAGCACAATACAACGCAATACAATTCAATAGAGAGCAAAACAAAACAATGCAATACAGAAAAGAAAAAGAAAAAACCACGGTTCTGTACAATACGAACATTGTACAACACAATACAATGCAGCACAAAACAACACAGTACAATTCAGTGCAAAAAGAATGGAGTCAAACACAATGTAATACTGTACAAAATAGACACAATACAAAAGGGAACAAAGCAGTACATTTCAATGTAGCACAAATTGAAACAGTAAAATACATAGGCCTGCCGTAAAAAATCATCGCAATACTATTCAAAACAGCACAGCACAACCCAGTATTATGCAGTACAAGAAACACAGAACAACAATATGCTACCCAGTGTAACACGACACACTATATTGCAGTACAAGAAACACAGAACAACAATATGCTGCCCAGTGTAACACGACACACTATATTGCAGTACAAGAAACACAGAACAACAATATGCTGCCCAGTGTAACACGACACACTATATTGCAGTACAAGAAACACAGAACAACAATATGCTGCCCAGTGTAAACACGACACTATATTGCAGTACAAGAAACACAGAACAACAATATGCTGCCCAGTGTAACACGACACACTATATGCAGTACAAGAAACACAGAACAACAATATGCTGCCCAGTGTAACACGACACAGTATTATACAGTACAAGAAACACAGAACAACAATATGCTGCCCAGTAAAACACGACACAGTATTATACAGTACAAGAACACAGAACAACAATATGCTGCCCAGTATAACACGACACAGTATTATACAGTACAAGAAACACAGAACAACAATATGCTGCCCAGTATAACACGACACAGTATTATACAGTACAAGAAACAGAACAACAATATGCTGCCCAGTAAAACACGACACAGTATTATACAGTACAAGAAACACAGAACAACAATATGCTGCCCAGTATAACACGACACAGTATTAACAGTACAAGAAACACAGAACAACAATATGCTGCCCAGTATAACACGACACAGTATTATACAGTACAAGAAACAGAACAACAATATGCTGCCCAGTAAAACACGACACAGTATTATACAGTACAAGAAACAGAACAACAATATGCTGCCCAGTATAACACGACACAGTATTATGCAGTACAAGAAACAGAACAACAATATGCTGCCATATAACACGACACAGTATTATGCAGTACAAGAAACAGAACAACAATATGCTGCCCAGTAAAACACGACACAGTATTATGCAGTACAAGAACAGAACAACAATATGCTGCCCAGTAAAACACGACACAGTATTATGCAGTACAAGAAACAGAACAACAATATGCTGCCCAGTAAAACACGACACAGTATTATGCAGTACAAGAAACAGAACAACAATATGCTGCCAGTAAAACACGACACAGTATAATGCAGTACAAGAAACACAGAACAACAATATGCTGCCCAGAATAACACGACGCAGTATAACGAAATTCAAAACACCACAATTCAATACAATGAACATACAAGTCATTTTAATGCAACGCACAGAACACGATGAATACTATGTACCACACAGAACAAAGCAACACAAACACAGAACAACATAGGACGTGTGCTGGTGAGCACATGTGTCTAGGTGAATAATATATTTACTAGGTGAAAATGCATGTGTTTATAAATGTGAATAAAATGTTGACTTGCTTGTAAAGGCATGTGCCTTTGTATGTGATCTGTGTCTTAATACATGTCCTGAATATAGGTTGATAAATAGCTTGTCTGTATATATGCATGTCTATGTGAGTGATTCGGGTATTTGTATATGTTCTGTATACAGGGTAACAAATATATGAATGTGTCTGTATAAGTACACGTGTCTGTGTAAGTGATCTGTGCCTACGTAAGTGATCTGTGCCTACATGTGTCTTATACGTGTCTGTGTAAGTGGTCTGTATGTTCTATGTAAGTGATCTGTTCCTATGTATGTGATCTGTGTCTATGTAAGTGATCTGTGCCTATGTAAAAGATCTGTGCCTATGTAAGTGATATGTGCCTGTGTAAGTGATCTGTGCCTACGTAAGTGATCCAAGTCTACGTAAGTGATCTGTATCTCTTTGAATGACCTGTGTCTAAGTAAGTGATCTGTGCATGTTAAGTGACCTGTATTTACGTAATTGTTATATGCCTATTATGTCATCTGTGACTATGTAAATGATCAGTGTCTATGTAAATGATCGGTGTCTATGCATATGGTCAGTGTCTATGTGAATGATATGCGTCTATGTGAATCATTTGTGTCTATGTAAAAGATTTCTATCTATATAAATAATATGTGAATGATCTGTGTCTGTGTGAAATTATTTGTGTCTGTGTAAATGGTGTCTGAATGACCTGATGTCTATGTAAATAATTTGTGTCTATGTGAATGATTTGTGTTATGAGAATGATCTATGTCTTTGTGAATGATTTGTGTCTATGTGAATGATTTGGTCTATGAGAATGACCTATGTCCATGTGTATAATTGTGTGTCTATGTGAATGATGTGTGTATGTGAATGATGTGTGTCTATGTTGATGATGTGTCTATGTGAATGATGTGTGTCTATGTGGATGATTGTTATGTGAATTATGTGTCTATGTAATGATGTGTGTCCATGTGAGTGATGTGTGTCCATGTGAGTGATGTGTGCCCATGTGAATGAGTGTGTCTATGTGAGTGATGTGTGTGTCTATGTGAGTGATGTGTGTCTATGTGAGTGATGTGTCTTGTGAATGATGTGTCTGTGTGAATGATGTGTGTCTATGTGAGTGATGTGTGTCTATGTGAGTGATGTGTGGTCTATGTGAATGATTGTCTATGTAGTGAGTGTGTCTATGTGGTGCTGTGTGTCTATGTGAATGCTGTGTGTCTATGTGAGTGCTGTGTGTCTATGTGAGTGATGTGTGTCTATGTGAATGTTGTGTGTCTATGTGAATGGTGTGTGTCTATGTGAATGATGTGTCTGTGTGAATGATGTGTGTCTATGTGAGTAATGTGTGTCCATGTGAATGATGTATGTCTATGTGAATGATGTGGCTGCAGGCTGGCACGGGTCTGGCAGCTATCACCCTCATAGGAGATGCCATACAGTACAGAGGACTGACCTGGAGGTAATTATCATTGTGTGTCTATGTGAATGACGTGGCTGCAGGCTGGCACGGGTCTGGCAGCTATCACCCTCATAGGAGATGCCATACAGTACAGAGGACTGACCTGGAGGTAATTATCACTGAAGCTGGTCATGGACCAGCAACGGCGATAACAACATCATCATCATCATCATCGTCATCGTCAACATCATCATCATCATCATCATCATCATCATCATCATCATCATCATCATCATCATGGACCATCAACGGCGATAACAACAACATCATCATCATCTCATCATCATCATCATCATCATCATCATCATCATCATCATATCATCATCATCATCATCATCATCATTCGTATTATTATTATTTTATTATTATTATTATTATTATTATTTATTATTATTATTTTTTAACATTATATTTATTACTATTAATTATAGTTTATTATTGTTGTTGCTATCATCATTATTATTATCATCGCTATCACCATCATCATCATCATCATCATCATCATCATCATCATTTCATCATCATTATTATTATCATCATCATCATCATCAATTACACGACGAGAACGACAACATCAACATCAACAAAAAAACAACAACGATGATGATGGCGATGATGATAATGATAATGATGATGATGGTGAAGATGATGATAATAATGATAATATTAACAACAAAAGACTAGTGATAGTAATGATGATGATGATGATGATGATGATGATGATGATGATGATGATGGTGGTGATGATGATAGCAATAATAATAATAATTATGATAATTATGAAACCAGTAACAGTAATGATGATCATGATGATGACGATGATGAAGTCAGCAACAGCCGTAATGAAGAAGAATGAGAAGAAGAAGAAGAAGAAATGAGAACTTACAATTGCGTCATTCACTAAGATAAAAGTGTTCGCAAAGTCAGTGATGTAATGAATTGGAAACAGAAGGCCTTTCAATGTGGTGTAATAGAATAATATAAAAGCGTACTTAGTATCGTGTAAAAGAAGGAATTTAAATGTACTTTACATGGTGTCATAGATATGAAATGTATACTTGCTTGATGATGCCATCTGCTAGAATTAAAATATACTTCACATAGTGCAAGAGACTGGAGCAAAAGAGTTGGCAGTATAAATGATTGGAATTTTTTAAAGTTTACTAAATGTGGTGTAATAGCCTGAAATAAACGCTCTGATGCAATCAATTGCTGTAATAGTGTACTAAATGTGATGTAATGAGCTTGAAAAAAAAATCTATATGTCGGTATCACAGAATGGGATAAAAAAGTGTGTTTATTTTGGAGCTTCCCCGAAGTTGGAATATGGCTTCCTTAATGGCGGGATAAAAAAAAAACCGGTCATACACACAAAACTCCACTCCCTTTGCTGGGTAGTGGGATTAATCCTGCCCTTCTCTATGCAGGGAGTGTCGGCAGGAGTATCAGCCTGCATAAGCAGAAATTTTTTTTTAATAACTGGAGTAAAAGAAATCTTAAATAAATGTTTAGCGAACCGCCAAGAGAAACGTGGACAACGAGTCACAAGACAAAACGTGTTTTGTCTTGTGACTCGTTTGTCCACGTTTCTCTTGGCGGTTCGCTAACATTTATATAAGATTTGTTTAGATTTCCGCCTGCAGTCGTCTCACTTTGCAACTGGAGTAATAGAGTTTTTAATGCGGTGTACTGAGTTGAAATCAAGGTATATCAAATTTAGTAGAACGAGATTGAATAAAAGTTTATTCAATGTGGTCTTACAGTCTGAAATGAAAATGTATTTAATTGATGTCAGGAATTTTGATGAAAGTGTATCTAATTTGGTATTATTCACCACAGTAAAAGAGCTCAATATCGTGGGACGAGATTAAATACAATCGCACTCAAGGTGGTTTAATACACTAGAATATAACAGTACTTAATATTTTCTAATAGGCTGAAACGAAAGAAAAGTTGATGTGGTGTACTATTGCGATGTAAGAGAATTAGAAGCCTGCTTAATATGGTATCAAAGACTTGAATAAAAGAGATCTTAATGTGGTATAACAGACTGGCATAAAAGTCTGCGTAATGTTACTGTGTGAAAAACTTGAATAAAAGTGTACCTAATGTGGTCTATTACGCTGGAATTTAAAAAGAAATGTATATGGTGTGGCTTACCAGATTAGAACAAAATCCTGATTATTGATGTGAACTGAAGTTGATGTGTTTTGTTTTGTTTCTAGTTTTCTACCAAATACATTGTGCATTCACACGTGTCTCTAGCTCTGTGTGTGTGTGTGTGTGCGTGCGTGCGTGCGTGCGTGCGTGCGTGCGTGCGTGCGTGCGTGTGTGTGTGTGTGTATGTGTGTGTGTGTGTGTGTGTGTGTGTGTGTGTGTGTGTGTGTGTGTGTGTGTGCGCGCGCCCGAGCGCGCACGCATGCTTTTTGTGGTAGAGGTTTACAGATTGTTAAGGTTACTTCCCTTCCCTCGGTTTTGTAGCTTGTTTGTTTCCAATTTCCTGCTTTCCTTCCATTTTTTTTCGCCTTCTGGCTTTTCTCTGCCTTCTCTCTCAGCTTCTTGCATTCTTCCTTCCTCCCATCATCGTCCTTCTTTCACTTCTGTCTTACTTTCTTTCTTTTCTTTTTCTTATCTTTGTTCTTCCGTGATTTTTTCTAGTTTCCTCCTTTCCTCCTTTCTGCTCTCCTTCTATTCTTGCCTTTTATCTTTCATTCCTCCTTCCTTCCTTTCGTGCCGTCTTCCTCTTCTTATTCTTTCTTTCCTTCTGTCATCTTTTCTCGCCTTCTTCCTTTCTTTCTTTTCGTGTTTTCCTGTATCCTTCCTTCTATTTTGTTTTACCTTTTTCCTTTATCCTTCCTTCTATTTTTTTTACCTTCTTCTTTTCTCTCTTCCTTTCTTTCTTCCCTTTTCTTTCCTTCAACCTGATTTTCCTGCCTTGTTTCCTGTCTTTTTCCTTCTTTACCCGCCATTTTTCTGTCATTCACCTTTTCGTTGTTGCCTTGTTCATTTCATGATACCTTGCTTCCCTTTTTTGTATCTCTCCATCCTTCTTTTCTTCATTTTCCCTTCTTTGACCCATTTTCTTCCTGTCTGTTAACGCCGGGTTCAATGTTTCAGTGGTGGGGGACAGACCCATTTTCTTCCTGTCTGTTAACGCCGGGTTCAAGGTTTCAGTGGTGGGGGACAGACCCATTTTCTTCCTGTCTGTTAACGCCGGGTTCAATGTTTCAGTGGTGGGGGACAGACCCATTTTCTTCCTGTCCTTTAACGCCGGGTTCAATGTTTCAGTGGTGGGGGACAGTCAGATTACGAAGACCAGATCACCGTCCCCAGTAAGTATGTCGTTGTCATCGATCCCGTTATTGTTTTCATTATCATCGTCGTCGTCGTTGTCTTCCTTTTTTGGCTTACAAGACAAAATACAAACGTACACACAAAAGCAAAGAAATGCTTACTTGACATATAATGCAAAACAGACAAGTAAATGTTGGAAAAATATATCTTCATCATACGTTAAAAATACAGGCATATAAAAAACATTGTACCAAACAGGAATCTCCATATGAAAATTCACACTCTGATTCTAGTTATGGTGTGTGTGTGGTGGGGGGGGGGGGGGGGGGGGGGGGGGGGGGTATTGTTTTGTGCATTTTTCATGTCTATTGCTTGCAACGTCCAAAAGACATGTTTTTCAGATGTTCCTTTGTCTGTGTTGTATTTCATATTAAATCGGCGTAGCTTTCCACCTTGTTTTTGTGCTTAAATAAGAATGTAGGTTTCTGGATTCTGAATTCGACATTAGAAAAGTAGTTACATACTCAGAATCAAAACATTACTTGGAGAATATTTCGACAGGGTCGCCCTGTCGAAATATTCTCCAAGTAAGTTTTTGATTCTGAGTATGTAACTACTTTTCCAATGTTTTTGTGCTGTTATTTCCTGTTGTAACTTGTGATCTGGAAGGCAAAGTCTGGTTCAGTCTCCATTCTTTAGGGCACTTACTGTCGCCTGCATGTTCACACCAGTCCTTGCTGTCCCCTGTGACCACTATCTACTGACTGATGATAGGACTTGATGTGTGCCGTAACTCACCTATATCCGTCTGACTTCACTTGAGCTGACACGGTTTCTTTTTCTTTCTTTCTTTCTTTTTTTTTTATTTCTTCCTACAGTTATCAAAAGCAGCTGCTCTGTCGAGTCCAGAGAGAGATGAAAAACAATGATAACTGTGGTCACGACCTCGGTGATCCAATTTCCAACCCGTCACCCCCACCCGTCCATATCCCTGCTTAGCCACTCCCCTCCCCTCTCCTTCGCCCTACCTCTCCGTCTCTGTCTCTGTCTGTCTGTCTGTCTGTCTGTCTGTCTCTCTCTCTCTCTCTCTCTCTCTCTCTCTCCTCTCTCTCTCTCTCTCTCTCTCTCTCTCTCTCTCTCTCTGTCTCTGACATACTACACAAGCATATCGCTCGATCATTATCTCCTGAGTTTCACTTCATAAACAAGTCAGTGTGTACAAGATAACAGCTGATGAAGCACTGTTTCGGGTTGAAGCACGTGCCTCCGATTTGATTGACTCGCGTCTGTTAACATTGATTCTACATGATGAACTCAAATCGGTGGAGCTTGCACGCGTGTGCCTTCGAATGTGTGTGTGTGTGTGTGTGTGTGGTGTGTGTGTCTGTGTGGTGTGTGTGTGTGTGTGTGTGTGTGTGTGTTGTGTGTGTGTGTGTGGTGTGTGTGTGTGTGTGTGTGTGACTCTGACTCAGACTCAGACTCAAACTTTAATTGTCACGAGAACCCTTGAAAGTCTATAGATACGGCATGGTATTACGTGTGTGTGTGTGTGTGTGTGTGTGTGTGGTGTGTGTGTGTGTGTGCGTTGGGCGTGCGTGCGTGCGTGCGTGCGTGCGTGCGTGCGTGCGTGCGTGCGTGTCTGTCTGTCTGTCTGTCTGTCTGTGTGTGTGCGTTTGTGTGTGTGCGCCCGCGCTTGTGTGTGTACATGTGTACGTGCATGCGCGTGTGTGCGTGCGTGCCCGTGCTTGTGCGCAGGTGTGCACTTGTGTGTGTGTGTGTGTTGTGTGTGTGTGTGTGTGTGTGTGTGTGTGTGTGTGTGTGTGCGCGTGCGCGCGCGCGCGCGTATGTGTGTGTGGTGTGTGTGTGTGTGTGTGTGTGGGGTGTGTTGTGTGTGTGTGTGTGTTTACTTTCGCAACCTATCAGATACATTTACCAAATGGATAAAAATACGGAAAGATAGTTTTATTTTTTCATGAACCTTGGATTTTCTTTCGCATTCATCCAGGCACATACATCCATGATCTAAAATATCTTTTTAAATAATCTACACCTAAATGGCTGATCCTAGAATGAAAACCAACAGTTCGCAAGTGGAATCTTGAACTGATTTTTCACACAATGTCGCCGGGAAAAGTCCAAAACCTTATTGTAGAATATCAACACAAAAGAAGGAGGGAAAGGGTGGCAGGCAGAGTTCCCATAGCCTGTCTGCCGTAGGGGCAATACAACTGTCAAAGGGTCACCCTGTCTAGAGCATGGCGTGATGAGAGACGGAGCCCATCCCCCTTCTTCCGCCGCCTTTAAACCTTCTTCTTCTTCTTCTTCTTCTTCTTCTTCTTCTTCTTCTTCTTCCTCCTCCTTCTCCTCCTTCTCCTCCTCCTCCTCCTCCTCCTCCCCCTCAACCTCCTCCTCCTCTCATCATTAGTACTGCTCACATGATGCTTTTTTACGATTGTTGTTGTTACCGTCATCATCATCACCGTCATCATCATCATCATCATCATCATCATCATCATCATCATGACGATGATAACAATGATGATTACAATGTTTATCATGACTATCACCATTATCGTTTCTTCATCATCATCAGTAGTAGTAGCAGTAGTTACAATTAGTGTTACAATAACTGTCGATGCTTTTGTCGTCCTCATCACAATCCATGCAACGTGCTCGCTCAGACATCCTGAAGAAGTACAACCCCGATGTGTATGGCTACGCCACAGGCAATGGAGATGAAGACAGCCGCCGCTCCTTCTTCAACGTGGCTGTGTCGGGCAGCAAATCCGGGTGAGGCTTTCTCCATTGTGCCCCTCCCACTGTCATTTTCCATGCCCCTCCACCCCCACCCCACCCCATGCCCCCCTCCCCTTAGTGACATAACTTCCACGTCACGCATTCCGCCCGCCGCCATACACGGCTTCAGCACGGGCAGTTCACAGCGTCATGATCAGGCCGACAAGAGGCAACCCACCAGAGGAGACACTGCACTGCTGCTGAGTCACTTTGGTGCTTTTCAGTTATCCCTGTTCTGATGCAACACCCTAATATATCGCACACCACCCACGGAGCCCCGGTATTGAAGACAATAATTGCTTTTAGTCACGGAGCCAGCGTGCGTGGGCGTGTCATCGTAGAGAGCACCACCGTTTTCGTCCAGGAAATGTATATGGCTTAAAAACAGCGATTAGAAAGAAACTCGCATGACTTGTGTTTTAAATCAGGCTTAAGAGTCCATGAGTGTTAACAGGGTTCGATGTTAATTAAAACCGGGCGGTAGTTTCTGTGAAGTCTGCGTTTGGCGTAAGTTCACTGTCTGCTCAGATGCGCCTAGTCATTAGTACATTTTCAGCAATGACCAAGGATTGTTTGTTGACCTGTCAGTCAATACATTGTCAGCATGACCAATGATTGTAAGAATCTAGTCGTCAATCTTGTTGCCATGATGACCGCTGATTGTTCTGTGACCTGGTCAGTGAATACGATATTTTCAGCAATGACAACTCATTGTGCAGTGACCTGGTCAGTTAATACAATGTCGTCAGCAGCGACCAATGATTGTTCAGTGACCTGGTCAGCCAATACAATGTCGTCAGCAATGACCAGGGATTGTTCAGTGACCTGGTCAGCCAATACAATGTCCTCAGCAATGACCAGGGATTGTGCGTTGACCTGGTCAGTCAATACAATGTCATTAGCAATGACCAGGGATTGTGCAGTGATCTGGTCATTTAATACA
>CM031598.1:7819216-7835319 GCA_018398815.1 Conus ventricosus
ACGTCGTCAGCAATGACCAATGATTGCACTGGTCAGTCAATGCAATGTCATCAGAAAGACCAATGATTGTTCAGTGACCTGGTCAGTCAATACAATGTCATTACCAATGACCAGGGATTGTGCAGTGATCTGGTCATTTAATACAACGTCGTCAGCAATGACCAATGATTGCACTGGTCAGTCAATGCAATGTCATCAGAAAGACCAATGATTGTTCAGTGACCTGGTCAGCCAATATGATGTCGTCAGCAATGACCAATGAATTGTTCAGTGACCTGGTGGCTCAAGCCCGGAGCTGATTGACCGCATGAAGGATGACCCTAAGGTGGACGTGGCCAAGGACTGAAGGTGGTCACTATCCTGTCGGGCAACAACGACCTGTGTGACTACTGTTGGAACAAGGTCAGGGTCGATTTGGACATTGTCTGCCCTGCTGTTCCCGTCACTGTGTAGTGTGTTGTGTGTGTGTGTGTGTGTGTGTGTGTGTGTGTGTGTGTGTGTGTGTGTGTGTGTGTGCGTGTATATGTGAGAGAGAGAGAGAGAGAGAGAGCGAGTGTGTGTGTGTGTGTGTTAGTGTGAGTGTGTGTGTGTGTGTGTGCGCGCGTGCGTGCGTGCGTGCGTGCGTGCGGTGTGTGTGTGTGTGTGTGTGTGTGTGTGTGTGTGTGTGTGTGTGTTGTTGTGTGTGCGTGTGTGTGTGCGTGTGCGTTTTGCGTGTGTATGTGTGTGTGCGTGTATGTGTGTGTGTGTGTGGTGTGAAAAGAGAGGAAAAGAGAGAGAGGAAAAGAGAAAAGAGAAAAGAGAGAGAGAGTGAGTTTGTGTTTTTTCCTTGCCATGTTGGATGAAAGAGGCAAAAGAACGAAGAAAAAACAATTTTGCAAAATTTAAAATACCACTTTTTAAATTCCGTCGGGTTTATCGATAGATTGACATAGCCATTTTTAATTACCCGTCCTTTTTGGGTTTAAAAATTTTTACATTAGCCCCGGTTTTCCCCAGCCCCTTTTAAAACCTCTTCTCTTCCTTTAAAAATTCTTTTTTTCCCCTTTTCCCCCTTTCCCCTCTTCACCCCTCTCTCTCCTCTCTCCCCTCCCCTCTCTTCTCTCTCTCTCTCTCTCTCCCCCTTTTTTTCTTCCTTCTTTTTAATTCCCCTCTCTTTTCTCTCTCTTTCTCCCCTCTACTCTCTCTCTCTCTCTTTTTCTTTTCCCCACCCCTTTTGCAAAATTTCTTTTAAATAGGGTTTTTGGTCTTTTGTTTTCTGTCCCCTTCTCTCTTTTTCCCTTCTCTCTTTTCTCTCTCCCCCTCTCTTCTTCTCTCTCTTTCCCTTTTCTTTCTTTTCCTCTTTTTTTCATTTTTCTTTTTCTCTCTTTCTTTTCCTCCTTTCCTCTCTTTCTCTCTCTCTCTCTCTTTTTCTCTCCTCTCCTTTTTCCCCTCTCCCCTTTTTTCCCCCCCCCTCTCTCTTCTCTCTCCTCCTTCTTCTCTTCTCTTCTCTCTTTTTCTCTCTCTCTCTCGTTTTTTTCTTTTTCCCCCTCTCTCCTCTCTCTCCTCCTTCTCTCTATCTCTCCCCTCTCTCTCTCTCTCTTTTTTCCCCTCTCTCTCTCTCTCCCTCTCTTCCCCTTCTCCCCCCTCGAGTTCTCTTGGCGTACAAAACAACCCCTTTTTCCCTTTCTTCGTCAGGACGTTAAAAACGTCCCCACAATTTTCCGCCCCAAACCTGATGGGGCGTGGACCTCCCTTGCACGCTGAGTTGCCTCGGACCCTGGGTGAACCTGGTGGACCCCTTTGAACTTTTGGGATCGCCCGGGAAACCTCAAAAAAGGGCCTCACTGCGCCGCTGTCCCCCTTTTTAAGTGACTCTTCCCGCCCCTGGGCTGCCACCCCCAATTGAGGCGGGAGGCTGCCTTTTCCCCAACTTGCTTGCTGGCTTGCGGGGTTTTGAAGGATAGGCTGGGTGGGGGGGTTGGTGGGTCGGGGGGTTTTTGGGGGTTTGGGGGGATTTGGGTGGGTTGGGGAGTTGGTGGGTGTAATAAAGGGAAAGGGTTTTGGGTGGGTGGGGGAGGGATTTTTTGGGTTTTGGGGGTGAGATTGTAGGAAAAGGGTAAGGGTCATGTTGTTTGTAGCCCGCCGCCCCGGGGAAGGGGCCCTTTTCAGGGTTTGCCCACCGCTTTCAAGTCCAACTCCAAGTCATTTTGAAGGAAAAAAAAAAACGAAAGTTTCTTTTACATAACCCTTTGGGAACCCACATCAAAAAAACACCCCCGGGAAATTTTTTTAAAAAACTTTGTCTTCTGAAAAAATCCAGTTTGGGAAAAAGAAAAATGTTCATGTCCTTCCGAGGATTTTTTGGTTTAGGATGAATGGGTTTGGTTGGTTGATGTTTTAATGGACTAGGGGAAATTGAAGGGTACGTGCCCTGTTTGGGGTTTTTTAATCGGGGGGGTTTATTTAATGGGGGGTTTTTTTAATTGGGATGGTTAAAAAATTTGGGGTTTGGTTGTTGATCTTTTAAAGGGGGCCTCCAGAACACACTCCCCGAAATGGAGATGTGCCCCAAAATAAAATTTGGGATTTAGTTGCCACTTACTGTCAAATTGCTTTTCTGCTGCTTCGGGTTCATACTGTTTGCCCCTTTGCGTCAAAAATCATATTGCCCCCTTTCAGGGTTTTGTTTTACAGTATGCGGGTAGAAAAAACCCCACTCCCCGTCACAGTTTTCCAAACCGTGCCTTTATTGTTCTGCTATAACCTATTTTTTCGTCTCTGGGAATATTTTGGTTTCGTCTTTTTATTTGAAAACTTTTTGATAATACTCTCACAACGATTTCCTTTTTGGGTAATTTTACTATACCATCCCAACAAAAAGTTTTATTTGATATTTTAAAAAACGGAGTAAACGAGGGGGGAAAATAAAAGGAAAATTTTAGAAAAAGAGGGGGTTAGTTCCCGCCCAAAAAAAAACCAACGACTGTGCCCTTTGGTGTTAACTAACCCCCTCTTTTTTTTTAAATTTTTTATTATTTGTATATTTAAAACCCAGTTTGCAGCTATCCCCTGCACTTTTATACTTTAACATTTTTTACTGCAACCCCTTCTTTTTCTTCTTCTTCTTCTTCTTTTTCTTCTTCTTCTTAAAAGCTTTTTCCAGTATCTGTAGCTTTGGTGAACCGTTTTACCCTGTTGGGTTACTTACTTTACTTGAGAGTATATTTCCGGGTTTCACTCGATTTGGGGGGGGGGGGGGGAATGAAAAAAATTTTTGGGTGGGAAGGGGTTTTGGGGGAAAAAATAAGATAAAAATATGGTAGACAAAAAGGACAGAGCCCGACAGTACACCAAAGGAGGAGACGGGGTTACTGACAGCAAAAGGGAAAAAGGGGGACGTTACTAGACAGCATGTAAAAAAAAGGAAGGGGGAAAAGGGTTTGTACAAAAGCCCCCCCCCCCCCCCCCCCCCCCCGGTTTCCCCAGGGGGGAACTTTTTCACCTAATTTTTGTACGGTGTCTGCAGTACTGTAGTTTTAGCTTTTTTTTAAAACCCCCTTGTACCTTGACATACTGCTACGGCTAAAACAGAACTTCTTTTGGGAACTGCTGCTACTACTACCGGGGGGGCCGGGGGGACCTCGTTTTTTTGCTGTTAAAAACTTTTCAAAGGGTTTTACCATACTGCTTTTGAACAACTGGGGGTTATATTTTTTGCAACACTGCGGGCTTTTAAACCGGATTTACCATGAAGTTTTTTTGCCCTTTTGAAATTTCCTTCAGGCGGCTAAGGGGGGGCCTTTTTTAAGGTTTCCCTAATTTTTAAAATTGTTATTTTTTGTTCCCTTGAATTTTTTTTTTTCCCCCTTATTTCTCTTCATTTGTTTTTCTCTCCCTCTTCAAATTTTTTTTAGGGTTGTTAAAGGGGCGGGGGTTAAATTTCAAAAGGCCCCCAAATTTTCTTTCCCTGAAACCTAATTTCCGGCCGACAAATTTAAACCCTTTTGGTTTTTAAAAGGAAAAACCTAACCAAATAACAAAGAAAGAAAATTTCCTTTTTTCCCTTTCTCTCCTCCTCCCCTCCTTTTATTCCATTCCTTTTTTCCCCTTTTTTTTGTGGCCCAAGGATTGGCCTTTTCCCAACTGGCGCGTTTCCTCCCGGGGGCACGAACCCAAAAGGAAAAGATTATTCAAAGGAAAATTTTTAAACCAGGGAAGTGGGGTTCGCCGGTGGCGTTGACAGCCCCGGCCAGGACCCCTAAAAACCCTTTAAGGAACCCTTCCCTGCCTTTGGCCCGGGGATACCCTCCACGCCCCTTTTCTTTAAGGGGTTTTTTGGAGCGCCCAGGGGGTAAAAAAATTTCCCCAAAGCCGGGCGTTTTTAAGGGGCCCCCTTTCCCGGGTTCCGCCCTTTTAAAGGGAAACCCCCCTTGGGAAAATTGGGTTT
The DNA here is from genome assembly GCA_018398815.1 of Conus ventricosus. Lineage (NCBI taxonomy): Eukaryota > Metazoa > Mollusca > Gastropoda > Neogastropoda > Conidae > Conus > Conus ventricosus. The sequence continues at coordinate 7,823,643 of CM031598.1, forward strand.
TCCCCCTTCGCTTTTTTTTTTTCGGAGGAAGGGAAAAAGGTGTTTGCCCCCAAAGGATTTTTAAAAATCCCTCTCCTGGGCACCCTTTTTAAAAAGGGGTAATTTGAAAACCTTAAAGTTGGTGAAAAGGAAGGATGGGGGATTTTTTAATGTTTTGGATAAGGAAAAAAAAAACCCAAAACACAACTTAAAAATCATTTAAATAATGGTAATATCTATAATGTGATGAGATTTGATAATAATTTGTTGATAATAATGATAAAAAAGGAAAAAAACAAAAAAAACAAGAAAAATAAAAAAAATGAAGATGTGATAAGGGGATAATTTATAATAATAATAATAAAAAAAAAAAATAAATAAAAAAGGGATAATAAAAAAAATTTTACTTGTCCTTTAATGGGTTTGGGTTGGGATAAATTTTAATAAAAACCCCAAAAATTTTTTTAAAAACCAAAAAATTTTGATAAAATAAAAGGGTTGGTTTTTGAAAAGGGTTTTGGGGCCCGGAAAGATTTGGGGTTTAAAGGGGTTCTGTTTTACTCCTTATTTGAGGGGGTTAAAGGGTTTTAAGTTTGGGGGGGTTTGGAAAGGGGTGGGGGGGACTTGTAAGTGTTAACGGAAATCCCTTTTTTTACGGGCCCTTGAGGTTTTAAATATTGGGGGAAAAGGCCTTTCCCAAAAAAGGGGTTAAAGGTTTGGGAAGATGTTTTAAACCCAAAGACCCCCCTTGACCTTTTTTGGGAACCGGGTTCCCTTTCCCAAAAAAAGCTACAACCCAATAAGCAAATGTTATCAACAAAACAAAAACCTTAATTGTTTTTTAGGGGGTTCCGGGAAAAACTCAAGCTTTTGGTGTTACCCAAAAACAAAAAAACTTTTAAGCTTTTGGTCCTAAACTCAGCATGGGGGGGGGGGGGGGGGGGGGGGGGGGGGGGGGGGGGGGGGGGGGGGGGGGGGGGGGGGGGGGGGGGGGGGGGGGGGGGGGGGGGGTTCCTTCCCCCCCATTAAACCCCTTTCCGTTGCGGGGTCTGTTTTCCGGGAGCATTGAAAAGGGGGGAAAAAGGAAGCCGTTCGGTATACGGAACTTATAAAGGGGAAAAAAACCCGGGGTCGTACCTGGAGCATTATAAGGGGAAAAGAACCCGGTCTGTATCCGGGGGCCCTTTAAAAAGGGGAAAAAAAGGGCTGGTCTGTATACTGGAGCATTATAAAGGGGAAAAAAACCGGTCTGTACCCTGGAGCTTTAAAAAGGGGGAAAACAGGAACCCGGTCTTTTTCCCTGGGCTTTAAAAAGGGGGAAAAAGAAGCCATCTGAAATCCGGACCTTTAAAAAGGGGGAAAAAAACCGGTCAAAAATCCTGGGGGCATTTTTAAAGGGGAAAAGAACCCCGGTCTGTACCCTGGAGCTTTTAAAAAAGGGGAAAAAAAAGCCAAGCGAAGATAGGTTTTTTTTTTTAACCCTTTTCTCTTTTTTTTTTCTTCTCCTCCCCCTTTTTATTTGCAATGCATTATTGTACACTGTGGCCAGAAAATTCCCCCATCCCTCTAAACCCATTCTCTTTACGGGTGTGCGGGGCCCTTTTTCTTCATTTTTTTTGGGGGGGAAAAAGGGATGATAGCGGGTAAAAAGGGCATGACGATGATGACATTTTGGATTTTTCCCCCTTGGCCCTTTGTGCCCAACTTGGTATTTTTTGTGGGAAAACGAGCTCTCTCCTCTCTCTCTCTCTCTCCTCTTCTCTCTCTCTCTCCTCTCTCTCTCTCTCTCTCTCTCTCTTCTCCTCTCTCTCTCTCTCCCCTCTCCTCCTCTCTTTTGGGGGTGTGTGTGTGGTGACAGGGGGGAGGGGCGGGCCTACCTGAGTTTTTTTGGCCCCGACTTTTTCCACTTGAGCGGGGGAAGGGACAGGGGGCTGGGGCCCTTTCTGCCTTTTGGAACAACATGGTGAAAAACCCCCCCCCCCACCCCACCCCCCCCCCCACCCTGTGTGTGTGTGTGTGTGTGTGTGTGTGTGTTGTGTGGTGTGTGTGTGTGTGTGTGTGCTATGTGATTTTTTTTTATAAATTTTTAAGAAAAAAAAAGGGCCGATTAAAAACAAATGTCGCACTTAATTCTGGTGGTGGCATTGGAAAAAAGCATAATAAAATTTAAAACTAGAAGGCGCAAATTTTGGGAACTTGGGTTTTTTAAATTTCTTGACTTTTAAAGATTTTCCAAAACTGCTTACTTAAACTTTTTTAAAAAAAAAAATCAAAGGGAAAGATTTCCCTTTGCCCCCCCCCCCCCCCCCCCCCCTTTCCCCCCCACAAACGCTTCCCCTCTGTCACGGGGAAAGGCCTTGCCGGGTGTAGAAAAAGTTTAGTACACCCCCTGATTTTTTTAATTCAGTTTTAAAGATTTTTACAGGGCCCGTCTACCCATAACCCGGTTTTCTCATCTTGTCAAATTCACTTCCCCGCATTTTTTCTCATATATGCAGTGGATTACGATTTTTTTAAATCGGTTTTTATTGTTTGACAAAAAAAGCCATTTTCGTCGAAGGGTGTATGGAAGGAACTCTTTTTTTGGGTTTTTTTCTTTAAAAACAAAAAACTTTTTAAAAGCGTCGGGGGAGCCCTAAAAAATTTTACCAAGATTCCCAAAGAGTTTTGGTTTTGCTTACGTTTGGGAAACGGCATGAAGTTGCCCCGCCTGCCATGGGCAAACTCCCAAACTCTCCTTAGGTTTCGTTTAAAGGGTGCCGTTGGGTTTGGGCCCCCGAACCTTTCTGTCAGACAAACTAGCAGACACCGTGTGGAAAAAAAATAGCCCCAAAAAAACTATACTGGGCTACAAAACCCAAAAAAGAAAAGAAACATGGGGAGTTTTCTCTTTAATTTTTCTTGCGTGCGCCCCTGAAAATCGAATTTAAAAAAAAATCAAACGAACAAAAAACCAGTGACCCAAAAAAAACAAGCAAAAAAAGAACAAAACAACCCTTAAAAATTACAACAAAAAAGAACTTTTCTTTAAAAGCTTCACTTTATCAATTACTACGGGACCCGGGGGGGCCCGGAAATTTTTTTTAAAGTTTGATTAATGTGTTTGAATCAGACATTTTTTACATTCATTTGGGGAGGGCCCTTTTTCAATTCATGAATTTAAATGTAGCAGTTCACCCCCGCATGGGGTTTCCTCATGGGTTTATTTTACATGTGGTTTGGGGAACCCCACCAAAGGGGGGCACGCTGGGGCCCCCGCTGTCAAATCAAGAAAGTTCCCGACAGCAGGGAGTTGGCGTTTTTGGTTTGGGGGAAATTTATTTTCCCCGGGCCCCAAAAATCGAAATTTTTTTCCCAGAGGGAAAACAAAAACTGGGAAAATTAATTTTAAAATTTCCTTTGGGCCTCTTCCATTTTTGGGCATGCGACTCCGAGGCGACAAACAAAGAGCTTTCCTTTCAAAGAAATGCCCCAACAAAAAAGGGAAAAAATTTTGTAACGAAAAGACCACTACTAAAAAAAGCCTCAGCTGTTCTTAAAGTGTTGGGGTTTTAAAACTCCCGTGTTGTCACTGACGTTAGTATTTTGGGTCATATTCAAAACGGTTTTTATTTATCAGGGAGGGAAAATTGAACCACTAGAAAAAATTTTTAATGGGCGTTTAAAAAATTTTTTGACATTTGTATTTGCTTTATTCACTTTGGATTGGGCAACACAACAGCAAATTTTTTCAATTTAAGTTGTCGGTGATGGGGTTTTAAAGTGTTGTGCATAAAATTCGTTTGGGGGAATTGGGCTTAGCTTTGGGGCTTTCAGTCCCCAAAGTTTTTGGGTCAAAATTTGCGGATTTTTTTTTTATCTTGTTGATTTTATTTTTGATCTGTGGGGGATTTGATTTTTGATCTGGGTTGATTTGATTTTTGATCTGTGTTGATTTGATTTTTGCGCTCCTCCGTCCTACACAACGCCCAGAAATTTTTTTAAAAGGGAAATTTTTTCAACTTTTTATTTTCTGTCCGAAATCATGCTCAGTCTTGTTTAAAATCCATTTTCTTTTTTTCATGCATAAATTTGGGGGATGCCAACTTTTTTTAAAATTTTTTCACTCAGGCAAACTAATTAAGGAACCATTCTAGTTTTTTTTTTTAAAAAAAGTTTTTTGAACTTTGCATCAATCATTTTTTTTGTAAAATTTTAATGGTTTAAAAGCAAACCCCATGCATTTTCTCCCTTTCAGGTTGGGGCCGGTTGGGGAAAAAAAGAACCATGTGGAGTCCAGGGGAAACCTATTGGGGGTGGACGGATGAGGTGCCCCTTTTTGTTTCCCCCCCAGAGAGACAGCGCCCCGACTGACAGACGGGAAAAGACACAGACAGAAGGGCAGAGACAGAGTATCTATTTAAATGAAAAATAGATAACTCTCTTTTTTGGCTCATTTTTTCTTGGGATTATGTGTTGTGGGGTGTGTTTGTTGTGTGTGTGTGGTGTTGTTGTTTATTTTTTTTACGGGAAGTTTTACGTTTAAAAATTTTATTTTATCATCGAATGCTTTTTTTTTTGTGGGGTTTTTGTTTTTTTAATTTTAATTTTTTTAACCTTCTCCCACTTCCGTATTTTTAATTTTATTTTTTTTACTGTGTATTTTTTTGTTTTTTTTCATTTGGGGGGCATTACATATAGGGGGATCAATTTTCTTCTTTTCTTTTTTCTGTGCTTTTTTTTGTCGTTGGTTTTTTTTGTTTTTTGGTTTGGTTTTTTTTTTTTTTTTTTTTTTTTTTTTTTTTGGGGGGGGGGGGGCGGCCCCTTTTGGGTTTTTTTCATTTACTTTTTCATTTGTGTTGATACTCCCGTATATGAGGAAAAGGGGAGCAGACACCCTTTACTTAAAGCCCCGGTTTTGTTCTGTTTCCGGGGATGTTTGACTCACCCCTTTATCTAACCAACAAAAACAGTGGGCGCCAAGCAAGGGGGCGTTGGCGGGAAAACCCCCCTCTGTGCCCAGGGGGAGGGGCAGGCGCGGGATCGCCCGCCTCTTTTTCCCCCGTTCCCGTCGCTTGTTGCGCCGTTCTCGTCGCTGTTTTGCCTCCCTTTGTCCCGTCGTCGTCATCAGGCGACCCAGGGGCCATCATGGGTTTTCAAAAGTGTTTGAAACCGAAGACCCCGGACAAAGGGCAGATGGTCCTTTGGAAAAAGGGCGAACCCGTTTTGGGGGGGAGGGGGGGGGTGGGATGGGGGGTTTTTGGGTGGTTCGGAATTTAATGAAAATTTATTTTTAAAAACGGGGGCCCAAAAACATGAAAATTTTCAGTTTTGGGCGTGTCCCTGATGACAATTTTTTTTTTTTCTTCTCTGTTCCCCTTTTTTCTGAGCCACCCAGTTGCTTTTCACCCACTCCGCTCAAATTTGACCCCTGTCCACAGCCACAACCCGGGCCCGGGCCCCCCGCAGGGCCCCCGGGAGGAACCCCCAGGGAGCATCAATGGCACGGGTTAAGAGGGAAACCCCCTGGAGGAGACACTGCACGTTTCCGGTCACTTCGGTGGTGTTCAGCGGGGGTGTTATGGGTTTTAAATACGTAGGACAGTTTTTGGGTGATATTGAATGAGCCCTGGCGTCTCTAAAACATGCAAAAGGGGGGAAGGGGCAAATACCCCCGCCTCGCTTTAAAACCCCACAATTTTGGGCAGAATCACTCGGGTTGCTCGTGCAGGTCACCAGTCATATCCGGGCACCCAGCCCCGAGGGGTGTGGTTTATCCCCCTCGCTGCCCTCTCGGGTGAACAAACACCTCATGGACCCCTTTCGCCTAACCCCCTGACTGTAAGCTAACGCAGTGCAACTTTACTTTGGGGGTTTTTCCCTGGGGTTTCCCCTTTTTTCCCCACAGGCCGCGCGCGGGCACGTTTTTTGTCCTGAACGACCAATTCCCCAAATAGCTCACGCCTTCGTTTTAATTCCCACACTCGGAAAATGCCCGGGGGTTTTTTTATTCTTTACCCCGAAAGCTCCTCTCTCTCTCTTCGCTCCCCCGGAGCGCCCGGATGTTAAAAAAAAAAAAAAAAACAGTTTTTGCTTACTCACTTACCCCCTGAAAAAAAAATTGGGTTTGTTCGCTCTGCTCCCCTTTGCTCTCTTTTCCCCGCTCTCCTCGCTCTCTCTTTTCTTCTTTCTCCTCTCTTCCCGCTCTCTCTCTCTCTCTCTCTCTCTTTTCGTCTCTCTCTCCTCTCTCTCTCTCTTTTGCTTCCCCTCTCTCTCCCCTCTCGCTCTCTCTCTTCTCTCCTCTTTTCTTTTCTCTTTTCCTCTCTCCTCTCTCTCTTTTATCGCCTCTCTCCTTCCCCGCTCGCTTCTCCTTTTCTCTCTTTTCTCTCTCTCTCTCTCTCTTCTCTCTTCCTCTCTCTCTCTTTTCTCTCTCCTTCTCCCCTCTCTCCCATAATGACAAATAAAACAGGGCGGGGAAAAGGATGTCCCGGTTTTTAATTGAACGCACGTTTGAGCCGACGAACAATTGGGAGTATTTAAATTTATTTTGTTGGGGGGAAACTGTGTTTTCTGTGTATCATTTCAAAAAAAACGTATTTTCTGTTTACTTTGCATTCCCTTTTCGGGGGGGATTTCGGGACTCAGTGCATTAATTACAACACACATATTCGTCTTTAACACAGGGGCCGAAAATTAAAGGCAAACGTACTTATTTTGGGGAAAAGGGAAAATTTTACAATGTACTGTAGCATAGGGGCCTACTCCCCGTCGCGAACATGTTGGGGTATTACTTCTTTAATCAAACTGCAAATAGGTTTACTTGACAATGTAAAAAAAAAGTGAAATAAAAGAAAGACTTGGTGTGACAGTGAAAGACCTTAAAAGATTTTAAAAACCAGGGGTTTTTTTGAGTCATTAAAGGGCATCCCGGGTTTTTCCTTTGGGAGATTAAAAGGGTTTTGGCGTGGGGGCTAGTGCCCCGTGTTGGGATATGTAATTTTTTAAACCCGTTCTCTCTGGTATGCACAAACCTGTGTTTTACTTTTTTTTACAAAAAGGGGTTTTTTAAATTTTTCCAGACTTTATTTTTCTAAACCAAAAAAAAAAAACGAAGCATTCGGGGGGGCTGTTTTAAGGGTTGGGGGGGGGCAAATTTATTAAAAAGGTTTTTTTAACATTCTTGGATTTCTTCTCTCCTTTTCTCTCCCCCTCTCTTCCCCCTCTCCTTTTCTCCCCCCTCTTCTCTCTCAACTTCCCCTTCTCTCTCTCTCCTCTCTTTTCTCTCTCTGGGGTCCACCACCACCACACAAACACACCAAAAACACACACACCGGAAAAGAAAAACCAAAAAAAATTACCAAACCCTCCCATAATTGTGTTCAATAATTTAAAAGGAAAAAGCCCATTCATTTTTTTTTCCTGTTGATTTTTCCCTTTATTTATATTAGCCCTTTTTTGTTTGTTACTTCATTTACTTTTCAAAATATTTAGATTTCCCTTTTTTTTTTTTTATTTCCCCATTACTTTTTATATATCATTAAATTTTTTTCATTTTTTCTTGAATTTTTCCCGCGGGCATTTACAAGGTTTTTTGTTTTTTTTTCATTCCTTTGGTTTAAAGGGGGTGCTGTTAGAAAAAAAAATATTTAAAAAAAAAAAAAGGGTGTTGGGTTTTTCCTTTTCCCTTTTTGTCTTCTTTCTTTTTTTTTCTTTCTTTTCTTTCTTCTGTTGTGGGCTTTTTCTGTCTTTTTTTTCCCTTTCCCCCCTTTTTCCCCCTTCCCCTTTCTTTATTTCCCTTTTTTTCCTTCTGTATTGTATTTTTTTTTTGTTTTACCTATTTTTCACCCGGGACGTGGGCCCTTTCCTTTTTTCCTTTTTGGTTTTTATTGGGTTTTTAAAATTTGTAGGAGGTATAGGACTAGTCTTCCGTTTCTTTAGAAACCCTCAAAAAAACAGACACAAAAAAAAGGGGAAGACAGTGACGGCGAAGAAAAAAAAATCTAAATATACTTCTAAAAACGCACCGCGAGCCCCCTTCACACATTTCCGACCGCCCAGGCTCGGCCTATAACTAGAAAGATAAAAAATCTATATTTTCGTGCACTGTGGGGCTGTTTTCGTTTCAGATAAGCTAAAAACGCCCCGGGGCCCCGCGCGGGGCGCGCCGGGACGCAAAGCCGGGACGCACGCACGCACGCAAAGCAAGCACCACACACACACCCCACACACACCAAAACACACTACACCCACACACCCCAAAACACAAACACACACACCAAAACCCACCCCGGACCTACATTAAATTCTTTCAAAAAACACGTTTTTAAAAGTTTTGTTAGTCGTTTTCCCCTGATTAAAAATCTTTTTTTTTCACAACATCCCCATACCAAAATTTTAAAATTTCCCAAAAGGCATTTTTAAAAATTTGTCCCAAAGTAATGTAACCCAAATTAAAAAACCAAAAAAAAGGGAACAACAACAAAATCAAAAAGGGAAAGGCCCTCCAAGTAAAATAAAGGGCACAGGAAAAAAATAAAAAAAAAATACAATTTAAAATTTAAAATTTAAAAAAAAACATGAAATGAAAGATTCAAAAGCCAAATCCAAAACACCGTTTCTACCGGCGTAAAAAAAAATCAAAAACAAGTTTGAGTCTTTATTTTTCAAGGAAAATTTATTTTCCCCCCCCCTTTCTCCCCCCCCCCCCCCCCCCCCCCCCCCCCCCCCTACTCCCCCAAACCCGTCTCCTGGGGAAAACAGGGTCAGCCAGACGGGGGCCAAAACACGTGACAGATAACCCGGTTTTCTGCAGGCAGGCTTGGGTTGTCACACTGGGCGGCGAAACTTTGGGGGGGAACGAAGGGGGGGGGGGGCCACTAGCAAGATGGGGGGAAATGGGACGAGTAAGAAGCGCTTTCATCTTCACCCTTTGGGGCCCTATAGCGTCAGCGCTCGATGAGCGGGCCCCGCCTCACATCGACGATGGGCGCGGAAAAATTCGCCGAAAAAGGGACTGCACTGTACTTTTCAAGTAGAATCAACCCATCCATTCCCGCTCCTTTAAAAAATCAATGATGTTGATGGGCGGGGGAAAAGTCCTTTGTATCCTTTTTCCCCCGCGTAAACCCGGGAAATACTTTTGGGGGTCAAAATTTTACCCTTCTTTGGGCATTTTATTTTTTCATGGATTTTTTTTAACATTTCCAATATTCGTTGAAAATTTCCGGGCGGGTTTTCCCCACCTTTTTACATTCTAAATTTACGTCGAAAAAACAAGGTTAGGGGGATTGCGAAACGGGTGAAAAAGTTCCGACATTAATCAATAACAAATTACAAAATTTTATTTGGGAACTCGGTTTTTAAAAATTTTTTACGGTTTTAAAAAGTACAGGGGGAAGGGGGGGGGGGGGGGGGGGGGTAGGAAAGGAATTTCCCTTTTCCCTTTGGGCTAGCAAAGGCAAAGGTTTTCCTTCGGCGGGAAGGCCTCCCTTTGCAAAAATTTCTTTTTTTACCCCCAATTTCCCTTTAAAAAACCTTTTTTTCCGTCAAATAAACGAAGAGTTTCGTCGCAGAAAAATGGCCCAGAATCCGGGACGGGCAAAAAAATTAACGCCGCGGGTTAATTTCAGTAAATTGTGTTTGGGAAAAGCTGACGGATGAAAAAGGGTTTTTTACTGGGAAGGGGTTTCTTAAGGGAAAAAATTTTCCCCTTATTTTTTAAAAAAAGGGGTGCTCAAGTCGGGGTGGGGATGGGGGGATTTTTTGGGCAGTTTTCAGTAAAACTTCTTTAAACGTCGTTTTGGGTTGGGTTTTTTTTTTGTGTGTGGGGGGAGGGGGGGGCGTGGGGGTTCTTTTTTTTCCCCAAAAATTTTCTAAAAACCTCCTTGGCAATCATCCGAAACTTATTTGTTGCAGTATTTATACATCTGATCAGTGGGTAACAAAATTTGTAAAAAAAAAAAAAAAAAAAAAAAAAAACCAGAACAGTTTAAAATTTGGGGGTTAAAGTAAAAAAGAGGGAAGCGTTAAAAAAAAGGGCAAATCCCAAAACCCCTTTTAGGTCTTGTAATTAAAAAAAAAAAATTTTCCCGATCATGTTTGGTTGCTTTTGGGTTGGCGGGGGTTTTTTCTGGTTTGGTTTCTCATAGGATCGTTCTCTTCGGAAAGGGAAAGGGAGGGCGGAACCCTTGCTTCTATCATTGACCGTGGGACACTCCCCTTTTTTTATTTTTTTCCCCCGTCCTGTTTTTAGAGGCCAAACTCAGTGTTTTTTGAGCGTTTGGCCGTGGGCTTGGGGGTTGGGGAGTTTTGAACCCTTTTAGGTCGGGAAATTTTTCCCGCTTTAAAAGCCTCGGGGCCCCTCCAGCAATAGACCCGGGGGGTTGATTCAGTAGAAGGAAAAATTAGACCCCGGCGGAAAGAGAGGGATGGGCTCCGCCCTCCCCGTACGTACACGTGGGGGTGAACCCTGATAGTCCCGCTGCCCTTTTGGCCCCAAACGGGCTATATGAACATTCCCTCGCGGAAGGATGGGAATGTCAAAATTCAATCTCTCTCTCTCTCTCTCTCTCTCCTCCTCCCTTTTCCCCTCTCCCCCTCTCTCCTCTCCTCTCCACAGCACGCGGGCCAAAACGGGCAAAAACCCCCACGCAAGCACCGCGCGCGCGCTTTGGGCGCTCAGTCACTCCCCCGCTCACTTATTCACTTACCCGCCCGCGCGGGGGACCACATGTTGCAGGGACATACAGAGCCCAAAAGGGGAAAAAAAACTAAATTTTTAAACAAAAAATCATTTTAAAAAGATCACAATTTAAAATTTTTAAAAGCAACTTCATTCCTGTGTCCGCCCCCTTTAAAACCTTTTTCAGAAAAAAAAAAAAGGGTAACCCTTGTCCCCATGCTCCAAGGGGAACAAAGGTTTCCAATGCTTAAATGTTTTAAAACAATAAAGGACGCGCTTGGTTTTTAAAGTTTAGTCAAAAAGGACACAAATTGGTTTTAATTTCTAAATCAATAGGGGACGGGGCCCTTTTTAAAAACCCTTTTAAATCAAAGGGGCCATTTCCCCTTGCGATCCTTAATTTTCAAAAGATTAAAAAACCGTTTCAAAACCCTTTTTCTGAGTAAAGAAAAGAGGGCTCACTGGAAAAGTCCGAAACATTATGTTTGCAAAATCTGTAGTGATGAAGGATTAACACTAACCCAACTTTATAATCTGTAGTGATGAAGGATTAACACTAACCAACTTTATAATCTGTAGTGATGAAGGATTAACACTAACCCAACTTTATAATCTGTATGATGGATTAACACTAACCCAACTTTATAATCTGTAGTGATGAAGGATTAACACTAACCCAACTTTATAATCTGTAGTGATGAAGGATTAACACTAACCCAACTTTATAATCTGTAGTGATGAAGGATTAACACTAACCCAACTTTATAATCTGTAGTGATGAAGGATTAACACTAACCCAACTTTATAATCTGTAGTGATGAAGGATTAACACTAACCCAACTTTATAATCTGTAGTGATGAAGGATTAACACTAACCCAACTTTATAATCTGTAGTGATGAAGGATTAACACTAACCCAACTTATAATCTGTAGTGATGAAGGATTAACACTAACCCAACTTTATAATCTGTAGTGATGAAGGATTAACACTAACCCAACTTTATATGAGAAAAAGCTATGAACGAAAGAAGTACAGA
>CM031598.1:7835419-7871054 GCA_018398815.1 Conus ventricosus
TTTTTCTAAAGCATCTGTGGATTTAGTTCTGGTCAGTGTTCTTCATGATGTTGGTTTCTTGAATGTCTTGTCAAAAGCAATTTACGAGAATGCTTTCAACTTCAAAACCATGTTTAAAAAAAAATTGTAAAAGTCTGTAATGACAGACTAATTTTTTTTGCTCAAAGATTGGCAAAAGTTTAGGCGGTTGTTTTGCCATCTTTGGTTTCGCCGCAAGGGGTAGTCATTATGCAGGTCATGGAGTTATGGGATATTTAAGTAAACTTTAGAATGAAACCAGCTTTTTGCCCGGGTAAATCCCCAACCCCTTTAAAATGCTTTTTGAATTTATTTGTATGCCCCCTGTGTAATTTTAAATTTGCGTAAGGAGGATTGCGCCATCCCCCCCCTTACAGATTGTTTGCATCTAAAAAATGGTAGACCTTTTACTTGGATCATATCTTCTAGGTATTTGTTGTTTGTTTTACGAATGAGCGACGCCTTTAAAAATTCCTCCGCGCAATCCTTTTTAATCATCTGAATTTTGGAAAATTTTGAAAAATAAAAAATTTGTACCCCGTAAATTTTAAAGAAAGCGTCCCAGCCATCCGGGGCAGAAATGAAATGGCAGGACCCAGGCTAAAATGTTTCTGCAGGTCTTTCTATAATTTTAAAAAAATACCCGCCAAAAAAAAATACATGGGCCCATAAAGTTAATCTGATTCTCCCAGTTTTACAATTAATTCTGCCACGACTTGAGCATGCGGGAATCGAATCATGATGTCCTTTCCTCAAAGACTAAAAAAAGAACGCCCCTTTTAGCGGAAGTGATCTTGTTAAACCCTTTCCCCCAACTGTTCATGTATCAAAGGGAAAACCCCCTTTTAACAGAGTTGGATCAAAATATTTTTTCCGTTATTGGGCGGATTTTAAAGGAATAGCAGGTCTAACGAACCTCTGTGTTGCATGAGTCTAAAAAGAAGGTTTTTAAAGTGAACACATGTTTTTTTCTGATGAGTGCAATGCATGTACCCTGAAGGCGCTGGTTCTGTTTGCATTATAAGGTAGGTCGTCCCCCGCAGTTATGAAAGAATACAGGCAGTTTCCCATGTTTTTGGGTTCAAACTTTGTGAAGATTTGCGTTGTGTGCGCTGCTCCTCGAATTTCCCACTAATTGACATGGTCTTTATTTTTGGGATTGGTTCTTCACTGAGTTCTAAAACAAAAAACCCAAACAATTGGGGCCCTGAGTCATACTGTTGTTGATCTTCAGGCGTTCGATTCAGATAAAATTCAGATTTTTAAAAACATCTTTACGCACTTGCTGATGCCTGTAAAAATCTACTACCGCTTTTGGTCCTCTGTAATTTGGCGTTGAATGAGGCCACCCGACCTAAAATAATAAAGGCAAATGAAACAAATTGATGATTATTTTTAAGACGTTTTTCGAAGTTTTTGTGGCGCGGGCCCCGTCATAAGAACAATGAGTGATTAAAAGTCGCGAAAAAACTAGGAGAATTTTGCACCGTTTCCAGTTCTTAAAACTAACTTATCCCTTCTGGGGGCGTTTTTTCTTATTCAGTAAACGGGCCAATACAATGTTTTATATGTTCACTCGCGGCTTGCACAGATGGAATTTTTTTAAACTTTTCTACGTTTTTGTTTTTTTTTTATGCTTTGAAGTATCCCGAAATAATCTACTATTGGGTATCAATATGTATTGGGTCCCCCGGGTTTTGAAAGCATCGTAGTAAGTCAACAGATTTTTGTCTGGTCCCCAAATCTTTGGGGCTTTTCTTAACACTTTAATTTGGGGCGCCAAGTTTTTTTTCCTCTCCCATGTGTAGACTTTAAATTTTTGGGTTTGTTTTGTTCTTAAAAACTGTAAATGGAACCCACGTAAGGGAAAAAGGATTTCCTCGGGGTTTAAAGTCATTGTGTAAGGGTGTATTAGAACTTCTCTGCTTTTTTTGGGGACGTGATGAACCTTGAAAGAACAACCCACATGAAAATTTGCTCCAAATTCTTTATTTTTAGAACTGCTCTTTTTCCCAACTAATGCTGGAGGTGGGAAAAGTAAGACTTGCCAAAATGGGCGCATACTTAGCCTGTTTTATTAACTCTAAGACTTCGCCCCTGCCCAACCAGACCCTTCATTTTGGCTTCTTAGCGGCCCAAAAAACTGTGAAAGCGCTGGTTGCCCAACCGGGTGTTAAGTCTTTATGAAAAAGATAGTCTTTTGTTTGTCGGACCAGATTCTAGATTTTCTTCATTTTTGTTAATAGTCTTTTTAAAAACGCTAACATTACTTTAACTGGGGGTTTTTGTTAGTTTCCCCGGAACTTGAAAAAATGCATGCCCAAACTTGCCGTATTTTGCGGGATAAATGACTTCTAAACCCCAATTTTATTCAGTGCTCTTGATAAATCTTCTTGCATTGCTTCAAAAATCGTGGGCCCTTCAATATTTATCCATGCTGGTTTCTTTTTTAACTAAAAAATATTTTTTTAAATAAAAAAAAATAATTAATCAATTCGAGGGTTTCTTTTTGTGTTTAGACTCATAAACTAAAGTAAAAAACCCCCTTTTTGGGCTTTGTTAATGTGAGCTTTTTAGAACAGATTTTAATTTTTGTTTATTTTTTTTTAAGCTTCCTTTTTTTTTGCTGGGTCTGGCTTTTGAAAAAAAACTTGCCCTCCCCTTTCTTTGAAATAAAAACTTTTGTTTTTGTATCTCAAAAATCGGCCTTAAAAGACTAAATTTTTCTCCGTGAGTTTGAGTCAGTAGTGCTTTATTTATTATCGCTTGAAGGAACTAAGTTTGCTGTTATTAGTTAAACCTAGTGTGTGTTTTTGGGAGTTTAGTTTTTTTTTTTTTTTGCTAGCAGCCCTACGCTAATGAGCCAGGCCGAGAGTAAAGAAAAAAACCGCCTAAAGGTAAAGCTGCAGGTAGCCTATGCCCGTTTTTAAGAGGCCAAACATCGTTCCTGCTGATAGAGGCTAACAGTCGATCCCCCCAGTATTAACATGGGTAACAGCTTTAAAAGGGCGCGGGAATACCTTCGTTTGGCTTTGCTGTATTTTGAAAGGTCGCTCTTTTTTTGTTGCATTTGTGAAATGTTTTTTAATTGAGGGTTTTATGGGGGGTTTTACTATCTCTTCTCTTGGCGACCCCGGTGTGTAGGCACATTGGTAAACTTGAACAGAATGCTTTTTTAAAAAAAAAAAATAATTTAGTATTCTGTATTTTTTAATTTTTTTTTTCAATTTTCAGTGCGCATAAATTAATAAAAACAAATGTACATTTAAGCAGTTTTCGGCTTCTTTTTTTTTTTCTAAATTGAATGTTTACGTCTTTAACCGTTCTCCCTTCCATGAACTGATTATCTCTGTTAAACCTTAGGTCAATCCATAAACCTTTATTTTGATGAAAATAATCTCAATTAACATGTGAAGGTGTAGACTTTGAGCAAGGTTGTGTTGGATTTCTCCCCCTCCCACCCCAAACAATTTTCTTATTTCGTAAAATGATGATAAGGTCTAACCCCGTTGCGTAGTTTTGGGTTAGGACTGCCATAAATTTGACATTCCTTTAGTTATTTTTGGATTAAAAAACTTTTCACTTGCTTTTGCAAATTGGTTTCTTCATCTTCACACAGAATTAAAATACCTTTAAGCGTTTTATGCGACATAAGATTAAAATTCCATATAGGTCTGCCCTGTTTTAGGATATTTGAATGTGACGCACGTTTTCGAATTTATTACTAATTGTGATTTTTGGGTGCCCCAATCACCCTTGCTAAATTGAGTTGCTCAACGTCAAACTCTAACGAGATTCGAAATGTGTACATTGCTTCGGTGTTGTGATAGAATAACACGTTGTATTCATTAAATTTTGTTCGTTGAAAATCTGTTTTTTAAATGCTCCTTGAAAGTATGGGGCATGCGCTTTTAACAACTAAAAAATCTAGGGAATAAAAACGATTTCCAACAAAAAAAAATTTAGAGCTAAAGCCTTTTTGCTGCTTTTAGCCCTGGGCGAGTTCGGCGCCTATTCAAAGTTTGTGCTTCTTATTCCCCTTCTTGAAAGCAAGATCTTCCCTTTCATTCGCGGTTGCCAAGAACAGAATAGGTTAAAAAAAATGCCCCGCATTGTTTAAAGAAAAAATTCTTGCCCCCCAAGTTTTACAGAAATTTTCTTAACGATTGCCTCCCAATTCTGGAAACTGTTGGTTTTGGGCGTTGTTGAAAGGGTTTTTTTGAAGTAAACCGTGCAGAGCCCGGCACAATCAAATCAGTCCCAGGTCTGGAAATCTAACAGTAAGAATTTTATCGCATCAATAGTAGATGGATTTTTTGGAAAAAGTAATATTCCGTTTATTTTTCCCCTTCATCCCCCGGGGTTTTTTCAGTCTTCTTGCGGGTCAAGAAACGAGCCATATACTTTGCATTTTTTATTTAAAAAAAAAAAAAAAGTTAATTATTTAAAAAATGGCGGGAATTTGGGGGTGAAGAGATTTTGATATTAGCGTCTTTGGGGACGCCGCATGGATGAAAGAACTCCCTTTTTCCCGATCGCTCGGAGCTCTCATTGGAGGATGAAATAGCCCAAGGGGAGCAAAGGGGGAATTAACGAAAAATAAAATCGATCATTTACCAAAGTTTTTGAAATAGAACCTTGGAAACTATATACCAGTTTTAAATAAAGATAAAACCCTTTGATTTTTAGAAAACCGACAAAGGGGAACTTGTTCCCTTAGTTTAAGAGACCCATCAAGTTTTTAAAAATGGGTACAATTAAACAAAGCTAGTGCGGCGAGCGGGGAAACGCTTGGCTTTTCTGAACCCAAAAATTTGATGTGGAAGCAGGCTAAACTTCAAAAAATAAACAAAAACCCAACAGAACCCCCAAAAAAATGAAATTCAAAATTTAGGTCAAAAGTAGACGAAAAAATAAATACAATAGAAGAAATCACTGAAGAAGAAGAAACAGCATTAAAAACATAGATGATCCCCCCGCTCAAGAAATAAAAGCCTTAAAATGATTTAAAAAAAACCAGAGTGAATTAAAAAAAATTTAGAGAACGGATGAACTAAATGGCAAAAGAAAAGAGAAAAAAAAACTCGCTGAGGTGCGACGCCAACTTAGGGCGCGATGTTAAAGAAGAATAAAAAAAAGACTAAAAGGTTTGTAAAAAAAGATCGCAATAAAACAAGAGTTGTTTCTCCCCGAACAAATTTCCCAACCAAATGAGCGAAAAAGAGAAATATCCCAAGAATTTTATATGAAAAACAACCCTTTGCAGAAAGAAAAAGAACACTGTTTAGGAGCAGGGGAGTACATTGCAAGCGTTATAAAATGCCTTAGGGTTTGCAATAAGTCGTTGGTGTGGTTTACGGGCGGTGGTGGAGGGAAAAATTCAGTGCCTCCTCGCCATTCCTGATAAATATGGGTAAAAAAAAAAGCTTTATCATCTTTCGAGTTTTTTAAAAAAATTAGCCCGGGAAGCTATACCTTTACCAGGTTATTAGGGAGTACGTTAGCTGGGTTTTGTCTAGCAAACAATGTTTGGGTTTATGGCGAGCACTTAGGGGGGTTAGTTCTTTAATAGTTGGGGTTTTTATTTTGTAAGTTAAAAACCCCGGGAAACCCGGGGCAGTTAATCCCAAAAACAAGTGCTGTCTTTTATATTTATGGTATTATTTTTTTTCAACGGGCTTTGGACTTTGGGCCCCGGGGATTTGGAGACTTAATCTTAGGGGGTCATCGTGTTTTTTTTTTTTTTGTAGTTTACTGGCAGAATTTATTTCGTTTTTCCCAACCCTTTGTTCATTGCCTGTAAAGAAATTTTTTTATTGTGTTTATTATTGTACCTTTGGAGTTGAGGTCAGAAGGGGCATGTTAAAACCGTGCAAAGCAAAGTCTCTTCGATCTTGGTATTGTAAAAAAATTTTGGTACCCTTTTTTTACTTGAAGGTAATCAAATGTAGAATTAATGGGCCTCTAAATTTTCTAGTATTGTTTTTTTTGCAAACAATCCAGTAGAAGAACAGTTAGTCGATCCGTTGGCTTGCGCACTAGCAAAAACCAAAAAGTTTAAGTCGATAGAGTCGTTTATTCGTTCTTTCCGTTTGTTAGGCCCCCAGTATGTCTAAGATAAAGTTGTCCATGTGTTTTATGCTCTTGCTCTATGGCCCGAGGTGAACACCCGTGCCTGAAGAGAAAAATGTGTAAAGGAGGTTCCAGTATGTTATATTTTCTGTGCACGCCCAATAATAAGGGGGGCTAAGCCATGATTAAAATCCCACTTTTTTCTAAAGTCCGTCTTAACTTTTTTATTGAATTCGTTCGTCCTTTTAAAAGCTTCTGTTATTCTGTTGTGAATGGATTAAAGGTTTGTCATTTTGGCAATGGTGCTTGCAGTTCAGTCAAATACGTTGAAGGTGTAAAAAAAATGAAAATTTTACATGCCCCCCCCAAAAAGGGTCAGGATGATTTAAGTGATCAGCTAGACACTCCACACCAGTTGATGCACAAAAACACAGCAAAATTTTAATGGTTCTGATTTAAAAAAGCACGGATGACTGAACCCCACTTTCGGATGTAGTTTTTTTTAATGGAGGGTTAAAATATCTGCTTAAAGGGTACTCACCTTTTTTTGAAAAGTGTCGTCTGGGTCACAGGGGAATGTAGAGTATCAGTTGTATATTTTTAGGATGTAGTGCGGCCCAACAGAAAAATTTTGGGATCTTTAGTTATTTGAAGCCTCATTTTTATTTTTTTTTAAAAAAAGTTTGTAACAAAAAAACTCAAGACAGTCCTCCGTCTTTAGAATGCTATTAATAACGATTGCGGAAACCAAAAAAGGTCGCCTCAGAAATATTCACAAAGTGTATGGTTTAAATTAATGAAGCCAAGGGGAATAATAAGATTAAAAAATATAAAAATGCAGGAAAAAATTTGTTAGCCCGTTACAAAACCCGTGGTTATTACGGGTTTTGTCACTAAAAAAAGCAATGAGTAACTTTGACTTATCTAAACTTAAACATAAATCTAAAAACAATGTTGACCTTCAAGTGAAGAAGAAAAAGTAGGTTACTATTTTTTATGGAGAGCTAGTAAAAAAGTTTGGCTTTACAAATAACGTCAGGACGCTAAAGATTTATAGTTCACAAAAAAAAACTATTTTGGGGGGAAAATCCGCTCGATCTTGCATTCATTCTTACCTATTTCATTTGGAGAGTAAACGATGAAAAATTTTAAAGATGGAAGGCCCTAAATGTTTTAAGAGCTCTTCCATAGGGAAAGTGCTATTGCGATTATAAAATTTTTACAATTCCCCAATTTACAGTTTTTTAAAAAATTAGTTTGGGGGGGTGGATCATTTAAATTAAAAAAATCCAGACAAAACAGGGAAAGTGTAAAATGTGATAACCGCACATTGTTTTGGAAATAAAAAAAATAAAATTGTACTAAAAAAAATGTCGCGTGGGCCAGAGAATCAGGAGTTAAATTGGCCTGTAAGGTGTTAACTTTAGAATTGGGGAAAAACCCTTTCAGACGTTTTGGACCTTTTAACGAATGGTGAAAAAGGCATTTGTATGGTTTTGAGTACATAAAGATGGTGTTATAAACGCAAAGAGGTTTGGGGACGCAAAAAGTTTCCTTAAAAAGAACAATGCGCAATTAGAAGCAAATAAAGTTGGCAGTTGAAATTTTAAAAAAGTTTGAAAACCTGACCCCAAAAGGATTTGAACCATTTTGAATGGGAAAAAAATTGATTATAAGCCCATTTACTTTTTTTGCCCCCAAAAAAATTTCAGAAAAACATTCAATCTGGCCCTTTACTGTAATCTTATGCCGTGACAAAAAGTCGGAAAGAGATTGAATAAAACCCTATGGGAATAAACAGTAAATCCTCCCTAGAAGAGAAAAAGGTTTTAAAGGTTTGGGCTACAAAAAAAACAGTTCATTCCAAATGAAATTAGGGATCGTTTACAATGATTTGAAATTTTGTCTTAAAGTGTGAAGAGGAATGGGGCTGTGGGCGTAGGAGTCCCTTTAAAAGGAATTCTAATTAGTGGCAAAAAATTAGCGTTTAAAAAACTTTAAAATTACCGTCGTCGTTCTTAACAATGGTGAGGATTAAGGTTTAAAAACAAGCAACAAAACAATATTACTCAAATAGAAACAATCTTACAGAAGAAATTGGTTAAATTTACACATTTAGCCTTTGGATTTTGTTATACTGAAAAAAGTTTTAACAGGAGCAGTAAAAAAATAAAAAATGGATTTGATTAAGTTCTGTTTAAAACTTGGGCAGTTAAACTTTTGACAAAACCCCCCCATTTTTCTTAATTTGGGACAAACTGGTTGGGAAAAAAAAATTTTATCCGACCTGTTACAAAAAAGTTTATCTTTAATTTTGATCATATTGTGATTTTTCCCCCAAACTTAAATGGGAAAAAGCATTCAGATAGAAAAGGGTTTTTGGATGAAAAACATATTTTTTTGTTAATCCTACAAAAAATGAGTGGTGTTAGAAAAACTTTTTTATATTGTTTGAGGGAAGCAAAATATTTATTTAGATGATGTTCAGCAGAAAAGAGGCTAGTTAAAAGAGAAAAACTTTGTCGAAAAATAGTTTCAGTGGAAGACATGTGGGATAAGTGTGTGGATTTTATGCAAAAATATAAATCGTTTTTTAAAAGATTTTTGAGAAAAGTTTTAAAAACTGTAGTTTTATTTCACATGAAAGACGGATGATTTGATGAATGTTTGCGCGAAAATGATGTTATTGAAAATGATCAGGAAAAACATAGGATTAAGCAAAAACTAAAATCTGAAAAGTTTAGTAAATTAGTATTGAAAACGGATAACCCTACCCAGTATGTTTGTTTGTAGATAATCGTTATTTTTTGGTTACTTGTCAGAGAACAGGAAAATGCGGCTTCTAGGTCACTTTCGCCCGAAAACTGGTTGAGGGCGAAAGTGAGTTAAAACCCCCATTTTTCGGTTTTCTAAGGTAGTGACAAAAATTAAAGCAATGTTTGAAAAGTAGAATGGGACAAAAAAAAAACCCTTAAACTTTTTGGGGAAAGCGTGGGCAATGTTTATCTTTTAAATTTTCCCCGGGAGTTTCTTCAAACTGACCCCCAAGCAAAAAGTGTTGGGGGCCCATTTGTATTGAATTTTAAAACCCCCGATGATTTTAGTTCCCTTTTTTGGGTTCAACTAAACAGAAAAAAAGTTTTAGCTTGGGAAATTTTAAATTCGAAGGGGTAAATTTACATGCTTTTAAACAGTTTAACCATGTAGTGAAAAAGCGAAATTGAAAACGGTTTGGTGGTCAAAAGGAAACCTTCCTTCAAATTAGATTGAGCCCAAACAAAGTTCAAACCTATTTTGGGCCCAATTTTTCCCTTTCCCCTTTCCCAAGAGGGTTATTTTTAAAAAACGGCGTTTTAAAAATTACAAAAATTGCGTTTGTGTTTCTTGTGGTGCTTTTTTAGCAATTTAAAACCCTGTTAAAAGAACGCAAAAAGGGAGAATTAATTAGAAAAATTATAAAAAGAGTAAATTTTTGATAACAAAAAATTTTTCCCAGAAAGTATAGAAAGCTTAGCCCCGGTTTTTGAAGAAAAACAAAATGATCATGAAAAAGTTTTTCAATGGTCGTAGTAGACAATTAGTCCCTCAAAGGGAAAATTTTCCCAAAATGCCCCAAATTTTGGGGGAAAATTCACTTGAAAAGGCATGTAGACTTGTTTAATTTTTGATTTGTACAAAGAGTCATTTTGTTTTAAATTTAGAACAATAAGCGGATTAGGCTTTTAACCCAAAGGATATGTACAAAAGGGGCCTTTGTAAAAGATTTTGGGGTCAAAATTTTCCCATATAAAAGCGCTCCCAGTAAAAGGGAAACTTTTTAAAAGTTTTGTAGACTGTGCCCCGGCCCCCCCACCCCAAACCCCGGGTTAAAGTTTTTTTTAAAGGGGAGGGGTACAAAAAATGCTGATGACCCTTACGGGGTTTTTGGCTGACTTTTGAAACGCTTTTTCCGCAGAAATTTAGGTCCACAAAGACAAAAAACCCTTTTTTAACCCCCTAGATTTTTTCCCTTTTTCGTTTATTTTTTGTTAGGTAGAGGGGGCCACAAACCCCAGAGTTTTAAAAGGGGCCCCCAAATTTAGTAGCAGATTTTTAGAAAAGTTGAAAAAAATTTTTTGCAATTACAAACCCCAAAACCAATTTAAATTTTTTTCAGCCTTTTGTCATCCCCCTAAAGCCCAAGAAGCTATGACTCATTAAAACCTGGGGATTTTGGAAAAAAGGGAATTATTAGGTGAACAGTGAGAGAAAACCCGATCCTTTAACTGGAAAATTTAGAGGGGCCCGAAACAAAAAAATTGAAAACTTAAACTTAAGGTTGAAAAAAAAAAAAATGGAAATCCTTTATCTTTTTTCTTAATACGAGGCAAAGATTCTTTTTTTATCTTGCAAGAAGTGACTTTAAAATATAAGGGGTTTTCTTGATTGCAAAATTTAAAAAAAGAAATGCTTTTCCCTTTTTAAATTGTTTACCCTTTTTAGGGACTTGCCAACATTAAATGGCAATTTTGGGATAAACTGGGCGGGTTTCTCTACAAGACTTTCCCAAATTCCTAAACAATTTTTGTCCCTTTTTTAGTGCTTTTTAAAGGCGTTTTTTTTTATGAAAAAAATGAATCGTGGGACAGGTTTGTAAAGACTAAATTCCCCCCAAAGGCGCTTTCTTTTTTTTTTCTTAGGGAAAAGTAATAATGACTCGGGATAGGGAATAGGGCTCAAAAAAGGGGAAAAGAAATTACATCCCAAAACAATGGGAACTTTAAACGATAAAATTTTTTATTGGTGAGTTTGTTTATTGGGCAGAAGTTTTTCAGAATTAAGACTCTTTGGCATGAAAAAAAAAAAAAAAATTACAGCTTAGATCATCCATTTTTTCTCTCCCCCCAGGTTTTTTGGGATCCCTTTTTTAAAAGTTTAAAAAACTAAAGTTGACTTAATATTTGATTTCCCCACACTTAAGATGATTGAAGATGGGTGGGGGGGAAGGAAATTAAAGCAGGGCCTCACACCCTTTATCCCAAAGCCAACAAAGTATTTAGACGACTATGATTTTTAAACCATCTAACTATCAAATGAAATTTGGCGCAAAAATTCGGGAAAGGGGGGCCCATGAGTAAACCCGCTTCCACTGGGGAAAATTTAAAATTGATAAAAGGGCCTCTTGATGTTCTATTGTTTTTGGAGGTTGTCAGAGTTTCCCGTGAAAAACCCAATGGGGGCTTTTTGGGGAAGTAAAACTTAAAATTTCCCTTATGAACTAACGATTCCAAAAACGATTTCCCCTTTGGCCCGGAAAGTTTAAAAGAGGGCCCCCCATCGGAACCCAAAAATTTTGGTTCCAATCTTCGACCAAAAATCGAAATTTTTGTCTTTTCAGACGGTTACAGTTTTCCCTAAGCCCGGATAAAAACCTAAGAGTGTTCTTTAGATAGGCTTTTGATCAGGGGTTTTATGGGGCCCATAATCAAAAAAGAATATGTTCTTAGCCCCAACCCACTGTGTTCAGAAAAAGACTTCTTTAAATGTGAAAAACAGCGGTTTTGCAAAAAACTATGGAAACTCCACAACAAAAAGTGTAAAATTAGTTACAAAAAAAAACCCAAGCAATTTTAAGTTTCCCTCAAAAACCAAACTATCAAGACTTTAAAAGGTTTTTAACGACAGTTTGGGTTTGGTTTATGATGAAAAAAAAAAAAAAAGGATGTTAATTTGGGAAAAAGCCGTGTTTATTGGCTTTACTGTATTGGATTGTAAAAGTTTTTGGATGTTGAATTTTTGGGACGCCCTTTTTTAAAACCCGAAAAGTCCCCAGACAGCAAGAGCCCTTTCCCAGAAAATGTTAGTTTTTTTTGGGACGTCCCCAAGAAGACTTCTAAAGGATTTAGAAACATTTGTGGAAAAGGATTTGATGGGTGGTACGACACATGGATACCCAAAAGACGTCCTTTACTTTTCAATGGAAAAGAAAGAAATTTGGGAAAAGATGAAGGATAAATTTTAATGGGAAGTTATAAAAGAATATTTTGGTTTGGGGGTGGGAAGTTGTATAGCTTTCCCCCGGGTCAGACTTTTGTAAGGAAGAAGGCTAAAGGCTTAATTAAAGAAGTTGTAAAAAAAAAATTTTAAAACTCACGAAAAATAAAAGAAAGCTCCCCTTTTGGAAAAAAGTATTTTATCCAAAAATTTTTAATCTGCGCTCTACTTTTCATCAAGAAAAAAAAACACAACGCTGTTAAAAAATTTAGCTTTAACAAAAACAAGGGGAAATTTTAGAAAATTTCCTGAATTTAAATAGGGTAGGGCATTGGGGGAACTTTTAAAGATTAACTTAAATGACCTTGGCCTTTTAAATTAATTTAAAACCCTAATAAGAACTTAACTTAAGCCCAAATTAAACTTCCCTTAAAAAATTAACAAAAAAACTTAACTTTGAACAAATTAGTAATTAAAAAATAGAACTTAATTTTTTTTGGGCCACTTAAACTTGTAATTTACTTGAAATTAAATTTAAAAAAAGTATTTTATAACAAATTAACTTGTTTTTATTTATTCTTAACTTTTTATTATCTAGTTTTTAAAAAAAACTTTTCCCATGGGAAAAAAGGGGGTTAAAGGGGAGGGATTCCCAATTTTTTTCAGGCTGGTTCTTTTCTTTTACGGGGGGGGGTTTGTGCTTTTTATTAGGTTGGCTTTTGGTTTTTTGTTGAAAAACCCGGGCCAAAAAAACAGAAACCCCCCAATTCTTAATATACTTCTTATTTTTTAAATTGTGATTGTGTTGTTTTTAAATTTTTGTTGTTGTTGGGCGGTGGCGGGGGATGTTGTTTTATTTAAAAAATTTTTTTTTTGTGTTGGTTTGTTTTTGCTTCTTTTCCTTTCAGCTAGTTTCCCCCAGCCCAAACATTCCGGTTTTTTTAAAACTTGTAACTTTTCATTGCGGCCATTCACCTTGGGAGCAAAAATTGGTGGAAAATTTAAATTGGGGTAATTTGCTCCTGCGGACTGCCCTTGTGGGGTCTTCTCGCCCATTTTTTTTTATTGCGTTTAAAATTTAATATGATAAAAATTGATTATGATTAAAAGAAAATTAAATTTTCCCTTGATAAAGGGAAATAAAAAGGTCCCAAATTTTTAATTTAATGTCAAAATGCGGGTTTTTCTAGGGACTTTTTTTAAAACGGATCTTGGAAAGTCATATTTTTAAATCTCTTTAAATTAAACCGGCGCCATCTTACTTACTAACTTAGCATTTAGGATTTTCATTGTCGACCCATGTTTAAAACCCTTTTTTTAAAACGGGGCTGTGTTTTCGTCCCTAGTGAAAATTACTTTAAAAGTTAAAAGGTTAGAAATTTGGGGGGAAATTTGTTAAATTATTAGTTCATCCCAAAAATACTTTTTTTTTTTTTTTTTTCCACAAGCGAGAGAGTAAAAATTTTCTTTATGGCAGTGGTTGCTGAGTAGTCGGTGCTTCAAAATTTAAAATTGTTGTCAAACCCTTTTTAAAAAAAGCATTAAAAAAAAAAAAAATATTTTTTAAAAAACCTTGAGTTTATCGTGGTTAATTATGCAGTCCCTTATCGTTGGTGTTTTTTGTTATTAAACCCTTTGCAAAATGTTTTTTTTGGAAAAAAACCCCCCCAAAGGGGGAAAGATAAAAGTTTCCCCAAAATATTTTGAAAACCTTATTTTTAGTTTAAACAAAAAGATTTTCTGTTTAAAAAAAGACATAGACAGTTTTCGTTTTATGTTTATTTTTTTAAATTTTTTTTTTTTAAATAAAAAGATGAGGGGAAAAAAAAAGATTAAAATACGATTTCCCCATTTTTTGGGGGTTTAAATTTAAAGGGGTTTCTTAGAAATTGGCTATAGCTTTTTTTTAGAAAAAAAAAAAGTTTAAAAATGGGGGCCCAGCTGCCCTAGGATGGTTAGTTTTGGGATGTTTTTTAAAGGTATATTGAAATTTAAATGAGGGTTTGCCCAAAAGATTTTGGTTGCAGGGGGGATTACCCAGAAAAAATTAATGCTAAAAAATTTAATCTAAAAAATATTGATTTATAAAAAGTTTGTTGGTTTGGGTTTTTCGGTGGGGGGAGGAGCATTTTTTAATTTGCTTTAGCCTTCTGGAAGCAATTTTGTTTAGTAAATTCCCGGTCCGATGAAGAGAGGAACGCCAAAACAAGTCAAGGGAAAGTTTTAGAAAGGAAAGGGAGAGGCTTATGGGGAAAAGGGACAAATTGCTCACTTAGACTTATTAATAAAATTTTAAAGAGAACGGGGGAATGCAAAAACCACATTTACGACGTTGAGACGCAATGATGAGTTTTATTTTTGGACGGAAAAAATTTTTTCTAAAAATCGCCCCCCCAGAATTTTTTGATTTTTTATGAATTTATTGAGGAAACGACAAATGCAGAGATAGGTTTTATTGTATTTGGGCCATGCTCGGGCTATTTGGGTTGCCCACTTTTTTTTGTAATAAAAATAAATTTAAAAATTTGAAAAAAATATATTTTCCCCCTTTAAAGGGTTTTTTGGAAAGGGGAAAAAATGCTTTTAAAAAAAATGAGTAAAGGGCTAGATTTGTCTGAATCGGATGCGAAAAAAGGGTTTTTTCAAAACAACCCAATTTTGGGGCAAAATATATCCCCTCCCCCCAAAAAGAATAAAAGGGCCCTGGGATTTGTTTAATTCGTTAAAATAAACCCCAAGAGGGGATTGTGTATCTTCCACATTTAAAAAGTTAAAAGAAAAAAAGTTTAATTTGGGGGGGTTTGACAGTTTTTGAAAATGGCTTCAAGATACAAAGAGCAAAACCTTTAAGGATTAAAGTTCAATGCTTTTGGGCTGGGCTTTACAAAAAATTTATACATGGGGGGCCCCAATTTAAAGTTTTTCCTGGATGATTAAAGTTGTTGATGGAAAAAGAGTTTAAAAAAGGGGTTCTTAAACCAGTTTTTTTAAAAAAATTTCATGTTAAGTTAAGGGGGGACCCCAGGAACCATCAAATCAAAAACCCCTTAGAAAAAAACTTTAATAAAAATCCCCCTAAAATCGTTTTAAATTTAATATCCCCGGAAAAATTTGGACCTACAAAGTAAGGGGAACGCAACACGAATGGGTTAGGAGTTCCCGCAGTCTTACGTCCCCCAATGAACAATAAAATGTTTTTTAAAGAAACCGGCCCCCCTTAAAACCCCGGGTAAACGCAATAAAATTAAAAAAAAAATTAGATTTTTGAGTTTTCAGGGGACTCAAAAATTTTGGGCCTTTTTGGTAAAATTTAAGTACTTTTTTATGTTCCTGGAGGGCAGGGTGTTGCTGGGAAATTTAAGGGGCTACAGACCAATTTGGAGGTAGTTGTATATAAATTTGGAAAAAATCATAAAAAAACCCCCCTCCCGTATTTTAAATTTAAGAGAGACTTTTTTCAAAAAACCCCGCCCCAAAAAGTCTTTGCTGGGTGAAGAGCTGAAATTTTTGGTTCCCCCCAAAAACACAGTAAAAATTAAACAAAAAAATGTTTTTTTTTTTCCCAAAAAATTTTTTTTTTGTTAAAATTTTTTTGGGGGTCTTTTTTGGGGTTTAACCGGATCATGTGTTTTTTTTTCCCAGTGTTTGTTTAATTGCATCAGTGTTTTTCCTGTCGTGAAGTAAAAGTCTTTCCCCTTTCCCCTTTTTATTTTAAAAATTTTTTCCCTTTCTGTAATCCCTCACCATCCCCCTTAAGCTTCTGAAATTCTTGGTCTGAAATTTTTTCCCTTCTGAAATTTTTCCCTTATTTTTTTAATCTCAAGAAAAAATTTTTTGTTTGTTGCTAGGGAAAACGGGCGTGTGCTTTTGTAATTTAGGATTTAAATTTTTTTTAAAAAAAGCACTTAAATTTTGGACAAGGCCTAAACCAAACCCAAGGGCCCCCCAAAATGCTAAAGGGGGCGCTAAACCCCCCAGTAGTTAAAACGCAACACTAGACCCGCCCTTACGTAGTACAGCTAAAGACCCAAAAAAATTTAATTTTAAGAAAAGTTTTTAAAGCTTTAGCATTATTTTTTTGGGAAATCTATACTTACCCAAGTGCTTTCAAAATTTCCTTTAAATTTTTCAGTTTTTTGTTTAAAAACCAAAAATGTTAAACCCCTAAATTTTATAAATAAGATTATTTTTTAAATTAATTTGGACATATCTTCTTTTAAATTAAATTCTTCTGGAGACATTTTAATTAAAAGATTTAAAACGAAATTTAAAATTTAAAAAATTTTAAGGGAAATAAAGTAAAATTTAATTTTTGTTTTTTCTTTTTAAAACCCACGAAACCTTGTCTATGATACGGGGGGGTTTTTTTTTATCCCCCGTTTTGGGAAAATTGAAATCCCGAGTTTTAAAGGGGGACCCAAATTTTTCACCCTTTTATTTTTTTCCCTTTTTTTTTAACGTATTTTTGGGAAAAACTTTTTTTCGCCCCCCCCGGGGGAAATTTAATAAAAAAGCAAAAAATTCATGTCATTTGGTGGGTAGGGGTTTGTACCCGTTGGGGTAAATTCAAACCCGACGGTTTTTCATCCCCCTTAGATAAGGACTTCTTTTTTGTAGTTTTTATTCGGGAAACCTGCATATTTAAATTTAATTGTTTTTTTGTTGTTTTCCCGGGGAAATGGCAACAAGAATGGGGCCTCCCTTTTAAAGGTTTTTTCTAAAAATTTTTTTTTCTTACAAAGTATCCCAATTAGGGGCTTCTTAGTTAAAATTTTTTTAAATTTTCCCAAGCAATTTGGGAAAGGGCAACCCCCAAGCTTCTCTTTTTATGAAGTTTGTATTCTTTTTTCCCAAAATCGTTTTGCCCTTAAAATTTTTTAATTTTTTTGGGTAGGTTTTTTTGCTGTCGTTTTTTGTTTACAATTTCTTTTGGTTTGTAAACCCATCATTGTGAAATAAAACCCTAAACTTTTTCCTGGCATCCTATTAGATCAAACTGGGTTTTGTGTTGTGGGTTTTTTTTGTTTAAATGCAGTGCTTTTAGGGTCCCTGCGTTTTTTTTTTGGCCCCCGGGCTTTTTTTTTTAATTTTTTAAAATTTTAATAAAAATTTGGGTTATAAGCACCCAAAAATTAAAAAAATCTAACAATAAAAAAAAGTTTTGGGAAGGGGGGGTCGCCCCGTAAGCTTTGCCCCTTAGCATGCTTAGATTTTTCAAATGCTTTTTTTTTTTTTTAACTCTTCTTTGCCCCTTATTATATAAATTTTCACTTAAAAAATTTTTAAAAAAAAATATCTTTTTTTCTTTTTTGAAAATTTTAAAAAAACGATTTTAACTGCATTTTAAAGCCTTTTAAGACAGCATTGTTTTTGGGGGTTTTAAAGAGCCCACAGAAAACTAAAGGGGGCCCGGCCCATTAAAGGCTAGTTTTGGGACGGGTTTTTTTTTTTTTAACTTTGTCTGTTCGCCAAAACAGTCATCAATTTTAAAACGGGTTTCATTTTCCCAAAAATTTGGTCTTTAGTAATATTCTAAACATTTCGAAGTTTATCGCGGGGGTTAATTTAAAAAAAAAATATTCTGTTGCCCAAAATTAAACTTCCTTTTTTTGTAAGATTTGTTGTGTTTTAATTTGGTTTTGTGCGGGAATTTTAACCCAAGGGATCGTAATGAAACATTTTTAGGGTTTGTAACAAATCAAGTATTTTAAGACAGTTTTCCCCCCACCCAGTAATCCCGCAGATAAAAAAACAGGGGGATTTTTTGGCGGGAAATTAAAAATTTTCCCATTGTTTTTTTTGAAGGGTTTTTCTGCATTTTAAAAAAGCCAGCCCTTTTACCCTTTTTTTTCCCAATTTTTAAATGACCCAACAAAAAACCTTTAAAAAACTTGTTTTTTTTATTGGGGCTTTTCCCGTCTGCTTTCTTGTAAAAATTAAAATTTATTTTTTGATTTTTTGCCCTACCCTTTTCTAAAATTTCCAAAAAATTGTTGTCAAGGGTGTCAAAAATTTAAAACCACAGTTGCTTTTTTGGGTTTAAAAAAGTATTTTAAAAATTTTACTTCAAAAAGGCGCGTTTTTTTTTTACACGTTTTTTCCACTGCGGATCTCTTTCCCTACCCCCGCGAAAATTTCTTTTTCATCAAAGTGTTGGTGGGAAAAAGTCGCGCCCTTTTAAAAAATGATCAGCCCTTGCCTTTTATTGCACAGTCAACCTTCTAAATTTTTGGGTTTTTTTTAAAAACGCTTCTGATTCTTATAAAAAGGAGTTGTTTCTTCAGTAAATAAAAACAAAATTCCTTTTAAAGACTTCAGGGGATTTTTTTTAAAATGTATTTTCCCCAAAGGGGTTTTCTCGCTTGTTTTTTTGTATGTGGATTACAACTTTTTTCAAAATTAAAAAACTTTTTTAAATTTTTATACGGGGTTTAAGTTTGTTCTGGCCATTTTCAGGGTTTTAGTAAAAATAAAAATAAGAGAGGGGTGTTAAATGTGATTTAGCTAAAAGGGGTTCAGAAAAACAACAAAACGCTGGGAAATTAAAAATGTCATTTTCATAAGTAATTTTTTTCTTTTAGTGCGCCTTGGTAATAACTAGGCGTTTTTAACAGCCCCCAAATCTAGGGGGGTTCAAAATCTGTTGCCAAATGTTCTGTTTATGCTATTTTTAAACATCATTCTTTGCTTTCCTTGTTTTTAAGCCTGTGTTTGGGAACCGTTTGGGCTTTGTTTTCCCCTGATAAACTTTCTCTTTTCTTTTTTTTTTTGGTAGTATAGGTCGGAATAGGGGTAAAAATGTCTGCCTCGTTTAGTACAAGACTTCTCTGCCCTCGTTTGATTGCCATATTTTTAAACGTTTGCCCTCCCCAAATTTTCCCAAAAACCCATTTGCATTAGCATCTCCGTTTAAATATCTATTTAAATTGTTGTTTACCCTTTGCCTGGCTTTAATAACTTTCCCCAGCCCCAAAAGATCGGGAAACCTTTGTTTTTTTAAAAATTGTCCAGGCTGGATGTTAAAGGGTTTTTACACTAATTACAGTCTCCCTTTTCCCTTTTACCCATGGGGTTTTTTTTTCTGTAGGGATCAAAGGTCAAACCATTTGATTTCCTTTTATAAAAAAAAAAAAAGAATATAAAAAAAAATTGGGTTGAAGTTTTTTAAACCGATTGCCCGGGTTGATCCCCCTGAAGAAGAAGAAAAAAAGAAGGGCCCTTCATTCCCAAGAAAAAGTTTGAAAAAGGGCAGAGAGGTTCTTAAATTTCCTTATTAAAAAAGGTAGGCCCCTTTCATTTTAGCGCATCTCGTGAGAACTTTTAAAACAAAAGAATTAATCATTCTACATAAGTTTTGGAAAAACCCAGCAAAAGGCCCTTAGTTTTTGTTTTTATAGGGATAAAAGCCCATTGGTATATAAAAATTTGCGGAGGAAAAATTTTAAAAAGGGAGTTACTGAAAACCCCAGCCCCCAACTATTTTTTTTTTTTAAAAAAAAAAAAACTAAGAAAAATTTTTGCAGAGGTTTCCCTTTTGGGGACCAAAGGCAAATTAAAATTTTTTAAATTTTTAAGGGCCCTGAGGTTTTTTTGTCTTTTACAGAACTTGGAGCAAGAGTTGCCAACACGATCTGAAATAGAAATGACCTCTTTTCAAGATTTAGGGCCAAAAATAAATGATGCAGCAACAGAAATCGAGACGAGTTTTTAATGAGGAAACAGTCAGAAAAAACATTAGAAACAATTGGCGATTCTTCATTGCCTATGCGTGACCTCCTAGCTCTTAATGAACGCCTAAAGTCAATAAGAGGCGAACTAGAAAACAATTTAGCAAAACTTAGTGAGCTAGATAGAGAGATAGAAGAAGAAAAAAATAAGCTGGCTGATGCAGATGATAACAATTTAGGGCAAGAAGAAAAGGCTAGAATACAGCAGAAAATACAGACTTTAATGATAGAAAGGGCGGCTAGGTTAGAAACGCTGTCTACTAACAGAGCGCAGCTAGCAGCGCAAACAAGCAGAATCAGAGAAACTATAAACAGAAATACTTTATGAGAACACTACGCCAGCTGAAAGAATAAGGACTCTGTTCAGAGAACAAGGGATTACAATAGTTAGCATATAACAGCCGTTGGGTTTGCTATCTCTACACTCGTTTATGCTTTAACAGGTGGTGCCTCAACAGGCCAGTAGCGCCCCCGACCCCTCAGCCTGGTACAAGTTGGATTAGAAAACAATTACATCATCTAGCAAACCTATTAAAGAAGTTAGCTGCCAAAGCGCTTGATGCTCTGCCTGGCATAATAGGCAGTGTTGTTAGTTGGGTTTTGTCTACTATAGGTAAGGTAGCTGGTTATATGGCTGACCATCTGTGGACGTTAGGAGTGCTAGCTGCTGGATTAAGTTTTAGTGAAATAAAGTATGGCCAGTCCAGTAAAAGTTAAAAACACAACAAGGGCTGTCTTTTCGCTAGCATGACTGTCAGTGTGAGGTACATTAACAGGTGGAGTGCTTTCTGGGCTGCTTTCTGGCTGTGGGGCGCTTATAACTGGAACGCTTTCTTCAGGGCTAGGTACTTTTTTTTTAAATGGATGGGGCAGGCCTTGTGTTTAAACTTTGATTGTGTCTTAAGTTTTGATCGTCTCCAGCTATGGGGATTTCATTGTTAAAAATTCTGAAATCATGCCAATCGCAGACTAAGGTCGGGGGGTAGCTTTAAAATCCATGACCAAACAAAAAAATCCAACCTTTGACCTAGCATGTGCAAAACGTCTTGAAAACCTTTGTAAGCGGGCGGGAAAATTTCAACACAGATTTAAATTAGCAATTTCTAACTGGGTTTAAAATTTTTTTCCCCTAGAAATCAAAGCCTGTAGATTAAATTCCACATGCAATTTGGGTCGTGCTTGTGCTCCTAAAAACACCAAACGAATGTCCGAGGGGAGTCCATTAAGTCTTTGCACTCCGGGCTTTTGTTGGGCCTTTTAAACTTTCAACAAGATAAATTTGCCCAACTTTGTTCAATTGACCCTAAACAATTTGTTTGCGGTTGAAAAAGGTTGGCCGGGCCATATCAAAAGTATTTTCCCCCTCTTTCGCCCCAAAAAATAAATTTCCTAACCCTTTTCCCGGTCTAACTTTTGTCAAAAGTCATTTTGGGGTTTAATGAAAAATTCATTGCCCACGTGCGAGTACCCCTGACGGGGGGGGCTTTATACGGGAAAAAGGGGCAGTGGCAAAAAAGGGAGCGATCACCCCAACCCCCAAACATCCCCCAACCAAAAGGAAAAGGTTTAACAATAATTTATTCACATTACAATCTTTCAAAAACTTTACACTCCAAAAGGGGTACGTTATAAAAAAAAGAAGACAAAAAGATAGTCGAGAGAAAAAGGGAAAGAAAAAAAATGGGGCATAGAAGAAAAGGCCCACTTTTCCAGAAACAACTGTTTAAGGACAAAGAAAATTTGAATAGCCCCACACACAAAAAAACCCTCCAAAAAACCCGGGATCCCGCAACCGCCCCAACCAAACCCAGCAAAAAACCGTTTAAAAGGGACATTCATAAAAAGGGACAAAGAAAGACTTTCCTTAAAAAACAATGCTAAAACCCAAGGGGACCTACTCACCCTAGGTTTAAAACCCAAAAAAAAAAAAAAATAAAAAAAAAAAAAACAAAAAACAAAACGAACATGACCGACTTTAGACCCCGCACACCACCCAGACCCACACCCACTCCACACAATTTTTTAACACTCAACTCGAGCCCCAAGCACCGAGGAGGTTCCCCCGGGGGAGCTGGATCCGAAAGGGGGGTGACGTTCGTAGGGGGATGGTTTTTCCATCCGGGGTGAAGAAAGGGTGCCCCCCATTCCACGGGGTTTGGGAAACACTGGTCCCTTACACAAATACGGGCGGGGTCCAAAGAGGCTGGTCGCCCCACCAAAAATTTGAAGCAAGTTTCCATCACCCAAAGGTTTGGGAAACGACGGGTGCCTGGCCACAAAAATGACTGCGGGGCCCGATGATGCTTTTTCTTTCCGGGCCAGCCCAAACCGAGCTGCGTTTAAAAAAAAAAAGGCGAAAAACCCCCCCGGCCCCCCTACGGTGGGATCAGTCCCCAGATAAATAAGAAAATCATCCATATTTCCCTTGTCAGGTGGGGGCAACATAGGGGGTCCGGGCAGTGCGTCAGTGCGAAGGGTCACAATGCCGAAATAAGGTCAACAATGTTTTTTGCCCCCAAAAAAAAGGCAAATAAACAAAATAAAACTTTTCCCCTTTTTTTTGCTTTTTTTTGGCCCTGTACAAGGAAACTTTCCTTTAGCCCAAAAAGCTCCAAGAATAAAACAAGGTTTCATCCATAAAGGGGGCTGTTCGCCCAAAACATATAAGAAAAAGGACATAAACGAGAACGAAACCAAGTGGGGCGTACGGCGGGAGTTCCACACTCCGGCGTCTAAAATGTTTTCCCGTTGGGCAGGGGTTTTCGGGTCGGTTCCCCGATTTTACTCGCGAAAATAAGGGAAACCCAAGGAAAAAAAACTAAAAATTTTTTGAAACCCTTTCCCCGGCCCAAATCACATTTTGAGCGAGATAAGCATTGACTAAACCCTGTGAAAATTAAAGAAAACAACAAACACAGTTTCCCAAATTGCCCCGAAATGAAGGGTTTAACCTAAAATTTAAGCGTTTTTTAAACTTAGTCCAAAGTAACAGAATCCCAACCCTG
Organism: Conus ventricosus; assembly: GCA_018398815.1. Taxonomy (NCBI): domain Eukaryota; kingdom Metazoa; phylum Mollusca; class Gastropoda; order Neogastropoda; family Conidae; genus Conus; species Conus ventricosus. The sequence goes on from CM031598.1 coordinate 7,858,215, forward strand.
CTAAGGAGGGGAAAAACACAATTAAAGATAAGCGTTTCTAAAAATTCAAACAACAAGACGAAATACCCTCGATACCATTTCCTTACCTGCCCCCCCTTTTGGAGCTTTTTACACACAAAAAAGGGTGTCCGACCAAACCCGAAACATAAAGGGACAGAAAAAAACCTCTAAACCCGCTGAAAGGTTAAAAAAACCCCAAATAAAACAAAACTGCCCCAAAAAAACCCATTAGTTCCCAAAAATTTGGGGGGTGGGCGGGGGTGAAAAAAGGGTTCGTTTCCCCACCCCAATAAAGGGGAGGGCAGCCTAACCGTCCCGGCCACACCGAAGGAACCCCCGGCAGGGACCCCCCAAGGTGGTTTTTCCAGCGGCAGGGATGGGGAAACCCAGGTCTAGTGGAATACTTTCTGCCCCCCCCGTAAAGGGGTTTAAAAGATTTTTCCACAAACTCCACACCAAATTTGGAAAAAAAAAAATTCCCCCGCTTAGCAGAAAAGGAGATCTCTCCGCTCGACGGTCCGTCAATGATTGCCCACCACAACCTAAAAAAGGAGGGCAAGGGGTAAAAAAACACTCCCCTTTTGGGCACCTGCACCGCGGGAGGGAACCACGGGAAAACGAAAAAAAGAACAGAAAAAGAAAGTTTTAAAAAAGAAAAAAAATGAAGAAAATTTTTAAGGGGAATGGGAGGAAACCCGGGACGTGCGCCCCCGGGGATAACAAAAAAGCACACTGGTCCAACCCCCGGGCCAAAAGAAGTAAAGAGTCCTGGTAACACCCATTTTTATACGGGGTTTTGAGAAGAAAGGTTTTATCTTCAAAACCCAAAAGAAATTTACTTCCGGACAACCCCCCCCAACCAAAGAGGCTTGTGCCACTGAGGCACAGCCTTCACAGCCTCCAATACTTTCAGTACACCCTTAAAACTCTTACCCCAATGTAATTTTTTCCTCACCCCAAACCCTTTTGACTCAGACCCCAAACCGGCGGGGAAAAAACAGCCCCCAACATCACCCACCTCATATCTTCAGTGTCATCATCCAGTGCCTCTCTGGGCACACCTTTTCCTAAACCAAGGCACTGGAGAGGGGAAACCCCGGGTTTTTGGCACCGAGGGTGATGACAAGACGACTGCGGGCTGTTGCTTTCAAGGGACTGTTTGGAAAGCCAAACGCGCATGTCCGGGACCACTGAAAGGGCGGGTTTCCCCCCCGTAGCTTGAATTCCCCGGGCCACCGCCGGGTTCGAGGGACTTTCGGGGTCGGGAAAACCCACAGTGCTAAATTCCGGGGCCTTGTAAAGGAAAAAACCGCTCAGGGGTCGCCCAAAACTCTGTCAGCACTTTCATTTCTTTTGATCTCGGCCTAAAAGCTGTAAACCCCTTTTTGCTCCAAGGCTTGCTGACGAAAAGAAGTTTTCCCCATTTGGCCCTCTGTAGGCTGATTAAAACCTGAAAAAAATTTTTGCTGTGGGTTCGTGCGTCTTAAACTTGTTCTGTTCCACTTTCTCTTTTGACTGTTTCCCGGGTTTTGGGCATTGAAGGTCCCTTTTTTCAGTCATTCTTGGTCGTTCCCCACAACGGGCCCCGTATCCCGGAAATTAAACACCCCCTTTCTTTTTTTTCAAAGTCGATTCACCCAGCGCCCCTTTAGCCCTAAAACAGCTAAAGGGACTTTCAGAAAAAGGGGGTCAGGGCCTTTGCCTAAGAATGGTTTCCCAAATTTCACATGTTTTCCCTTTTCTTTTCTATCTTCATACACCCTTGGCCCACCTTGGTCAGGAAGCTTGCTTTTTTAAAACCGTGTGTAGGAGACAAAAGCTTTTCCACACAACTGGCCCGGGTGTCGCTCCCTGGCGGGTGAAGCGGTCCGGGGTTGGTGTTTGACTCCCCCTCATTCAAATCCTTTAAACCATTTTTTTGACCATTTTGGGGGTCTCTCCTTCCTTTTTTTTAAAAAGGGGCTTTCTACCCCAAAAAGGATCAGAACCTGCTAAATTTTCAAAAACGCCACGGGCATCCGGGTTTTTTCCCGGGCTCTTCGGATTTTGTTCGGGGGCCCAAACATTGTACTGCACCATCCCTTTGGGGAAACCCGATGTTTTTCCCGCCACTCCGGGGCCAAGGGGAAAAGCCTGCTGGATTTTTCCCGGGGTGGACGTGCGCCAAATTCCGCCATGGGGGGTATCGGGCCCCGGGCGCAAAGCCCCATACTGCGGAGGCTTCTGGTGCGATTAGCTGAGTGGAAAGCTGAAGTAGGTGAGGGTAAAAACGTCTGTGTAAAAGGGCCCTTTGCTCTCACAAACCTACCGCGCTGCTGGGGGACTCCTTGTTTGGCCCCCCAAAAAACCCCGAATTTTGAGGGTTTGGATCCTTGCCGCACACTGCTTACAGTTGAGGGACCCTTTTGGTCAAGGTGTAAACCCTGATCGGGGGCTTCAGGGGGTTTTTTTCGGGGCCCCTCTTTCCTTCTCCGTGTTTGGGGGAACGCGGGGTGGCGGCCACAAATACTTCGCTGGCAACCTGACGATATCCCCGACGTTGACCTTTCCCCAAAGCCACTGAATTGCCAATCATAGGGAGTAGGGCGGGACCCCTAAGGGCGACTGCCCACCCCTTTCCCCTTTAAAGTATGGCGTAGAACATCAAACCATTTGCTTTTAGATCGGTTGCCCTTAAGGATGTTTCAAATTCCCTAAAATTGGCCCCTTCCCCTCGGGGTTTGCCCACGGGGACAAGCTTTTGCATGAAGACCCCCCTTTGGGTACCCCCCCTTTTTTCCCTAATAGTTTTCCACTTTCTTGCCAAAACACCACCGGGGGGAATTTGGGTTGTTTGGGGCCCATGCATCGTTCCTCCAAATGCCACCCAAACGGCGAATCCCCGGGGTTCCTTGTTTTTTTTCCTTCCCCCTTGGGGAAACGTTTTCCCCCCCCCCCCGGAAAAAGTCCCTTTTCCCCAAAGGAAACCAAAAGTTTGGGCCCTTGGGGTCCGATGTTCCGGGAATCGCGGGAAAACTTTTCTTGGAGGGCGACGACGGTTTTGAAGTCATGTGCCCTCCCGATCGGCGGGTTTCCAAAATTTTGTTCCGGGTGCGGGGCATACGATAGTGACGACGTGAAAATCGGCGAAGGCTTCAGCAATCTGGTTTTCCCCTTGGCAAATTTTTTTTTGGTTTCTCCCCCCCCCCAAATTTAAACCCTAAAGTTCCTGGATACCGATTCTTTATTTGCCCCAAAGGCCCCCTCCTTAAATTTCCCAATTTCTGATTCACTCCAATTTCCATATTTGCGCCGGAGGCATTCCCCGAACTGGTGAAAAAGGGCCTCCTCTGAAGGTTTCCTAAAAGAGCGAAACGGGCTTTCAAAAGGGGGAACTCGGAATCTTGGGGCCAGTCCCGGCGAAAGCATTTTTTAAAATTCGGTTTTGGAACCCGGGGGAAAGTCGACAAACGCCTCCTTACCCCCCCTTCGGGCCCTACTGATGAGGAAAAAGGGTTTTTTCCTCTGGCCGTTTGGGCTGAAAGCAGGGGCAACCACCTCAAAGTGCTCATGTATTATCAATAATCGCAAAGGCACTGACACGGCAAATGTAGCCTTGGGTGGGGGCCAAACCGGAATAACCACGCCCTGAAAAAAAATCCGTATTTCCCGAGGGTCAAAACCCCTGCTGGGAAGCAACCACAGACTGTGCTTGGGGTGCACCCTAACGTTAAACCCCGTTGGGGCCCGGACCCTTATTTTTTTCCTCCACCAAACGGCCCAAAGTCCAACCTTTCTTTTCTTTAGCCCCCTTTCAAACGTTACTTTTCCCCGATTTCCGCCCATTCTCCTTTCCCTCCATCCCCTCTCCATCGCCGTTCCTTCTCCTCTCTCTCCAACCCCTCTCCTCCAACTCCCAATTTTTTTTTCCCCCTTTTTCCCCTCCAACCACCCCCTCCATTTCCCCCCTTTTCCCTTTCGCCTCTTTTCCCTTTTTCCCAAATTCCATCGTCTCTCTTTTTTTGGGGGCTTCTCTCTCTTCCCTCTCCTCATTTTCCCTCGCTTCCTCTTTTCCTTCTCCAGTCCCCTCCCTCCCGCTCCCCTTCTTTCTCTTGCCTCTCTCCCTTCCCTCTCAATCCACATCAAAAAAGAGGACCAGGTGCGGGTCCAGGGGGATGAGGCATAGGCAAAGGGCCCCAAAAGGGGCGAAGCTTTCTCGAAGTTTGGGGCGGGGGGGCGAACCCCAAAGACTGGGGGGGGGCCCAGGGGTACGTCTCGGAGAGGGGTGACCCGGAGGGTCATCCCTGTATTTTTTAAACACTTGGGTTACGGGAGGACGAACCCCCACCAGAAGAAAACACGACCTGGGTAGTGGGGCCCCCAGTCGTCGCCTAAACCCCAAGGGGCTCCCCATCCCGGGAAAGGAACCCTGCCCCACGAGGGCTGAAAAACCCTGGGACCGCGCCCGTCGTCTAAGTGTTCCCTAACTTAAAAGTACCTCACCAACACAATTTACCCAATCACTAAGGAAACACAGGGGTTGGCACAGCCACGCAAACTCGGGGAAAAAAATCCCACGAAGGTTTCCCACGGGTTTGTGTCCACTTCGGGACTTAGTACCACGGTCGACTACTCCGAAAGGCACAAAGGGATCTAATCCCCCCACAACCAATAGTACAGGACGATACCCAAAAAGGGTATAAATCCAAGGGTTCTGTGAAAATCCTAAAGGGTTTTAAGAGAAGTATCCCCCCAAATTTCCCCAAAGGGAAAAAAAACACTTCTTAAAAACAGGCGTCATATAGGCAAAAAACCAGCACGAAAGGTTTAAACCCCCCTCACCCAAAATAAAAACATCACTGAAAGAAACGAATGAAAAGACGTAAGGGTTTGATGAAATCCCAAAAATGCATGACAAAAACCCAAACAAAAAAAAACCACGGAAATTTCTTTTTTTTCCAATGAACCAAGGGGAGGTTTTCCCAAAAAAAACTCCTTCAAAGTCCAAGTTTCCAAAAAAATAGCACCACAAAATTTTAAAATCCAAAATGGGAACCGAAACTGTGTAAGCCACAACGAACAGCAACTCCAACCCCTAAATTTTCAGCTTAAATTTCCCCCGAGTAGGAAATACGGGAGTATTTAAAGTTCCACAAATGTAACTATGACTAAGGGTTTCAATAACCCGTAACCAATAAATTTCCCCAAAAAAAGGAAGGAGAAAAGACAAAGTCCTACGTGCGACTTTTTGGGCTAAGGGGGTTTTCAACACCAACAAATCTCCAAAAAAGTAGGTTACAGTCCCAAGGGAAAGTCTTTACAAAAAGAGAGTAGTTTGAACAACAAAGGCCCAAAATGATGACTTTAGACTAAGTGTATTTAAACCACAAAACCGTTCAAAAATCGGGGAAAAGAAAGCTTCCACGAAACCCAAAAAACAGTCAAGATTTCTGCCAAAACTAAGCTAGCCCAAACGAACCCGAAAACGATTAACCCTGGGGAACCAAAAGAAAAACAAACTAACCCCTTCTCACCCAAAAGAACACCCCAGTAACCCAAAATTTAAAAACTAGCTAAGAACGGAGTTATTTCCCCTAAAAACCAACGAAGGGAGATACCCAGTTATTTTTTTAACACTTCCAAAACATTGAGAACAACAATCTTCAAAAAAAAAACCCCTTTACCAGAAAAACCCTGGTCCAAGCTCAACAGTTTTTCCTGTAAAAAAAACCCCAAAAACCCCAAAAATGAAACAATTCCAAAAAACGATGGGGGAAAAAATAAAACAAAAAAAGCACAAACCACAAATTTTTAAAAACGGGCTGCCCTTGTGGGACAGGGGTGGCCAAGAAACCCAAAAAAAAATTACCCACCTTTGGGGAACAAACCTATTTTCCCCGGAAACAAATGTTGAATTTTCTCAAAATAAACTTTAAAGACGTTTCCCCCGCAAAGAGGCCAAAAGAAACACAAACCAAACCCAGGGGAATTTTATAACTCAACGCTTTTTCTCCCACCCCAAACCCAAATTATCCAAAGAGAAAAGCAACAAAACAACAACCAAACACGCCCAAAAGGGGGGGACGGACAAAAGAAAATTAAAAAGACCCCTACCGCAAGGGCCCAAAAAAAGCTAACCAAATTTTTCCCCCCGGGAACTGGGCGGAACACCAAAGGAAGCGCACGTGCACCAACACGGTCACGGAAACCAGGAACCGAACCGACTCGAAACAAAACAGTGGCCCCAAAGAGGGGCGCCGAAATTCCCCTGCAAAAACGATCAAATCCACAGACGGGGAACACGGCAAAAAAAAAATCTCGTAACTGAATGGGAAACGGATGAAAGGGGGAGGGGCGACAGAAAAAAGAATGGCCCCTTTTTGGGAAAAACACCCAATGGTTTATCCCCAGACCCCTACACTCCCCTTCCCCACACACACTGACAAATTTTTTTTATTCCAAACAAACCCCAGTCACACAAATTTTGGGCGAACCCAAATTTTGAAAGCCCCAACATCAAACACTAGATAGAAAAGGCCCAAAAAACGCCTTTTATGGCGCAAGACAAAGGGGGAAAACCAAAACAACTTTTGGGCAATCCCCTTAACTAAACAACACAGAAACCCCACAACTTTGTGTGGGAATAAAAAAAATACAACCCCCACCAAGAAAACTTTCCCCTTTTTTGGGGGGGGGAAATAAGAAAAAACCCTTTTGTAAGGGCCGGGGTTTCCGCAAACACGGTTTTCGGGAAAAAGTTTCAAAAGTTTCCTTTAAAAAAAAGCAAACCCAAAAGCTTTGGGAAACCTGCCTACACTTACCTTCTAACACAGTCGGCGTCTTGGGTTTCAGCAAAAGCAAAACCCCAATCCTAAAATCATTTCAAGCCTTTGGGCACGACCCACTCTGCACAAGCAAGAAAAAATTAATTAAAAATTCAAAACCCCCCCCTTTTTCCACCCCCAAAAACCTAAAACCCAAAAGGTTTAATTTGAAAAGGAAACGGAATTCTAGAAACAAAAAAGCCACGGTACTAGCCCAAAAAAAGACAAACCCAGACAACGCCCGGGAAAGAAGCCCCCGAAGGTTTACCACGGCCCCGGAACTTTAACTCCGACAGCACCCCCAACCGGTCCGCTCCCCAAAGGGTTCCCCTAACCCCAACCAGAACCCACCCAACCAAACCCCCCGCTAATTTCAGGTAAAGAAAGATAGACAGATTCCCAAGGGGCCCCGGGTGAAAATTTATTTTAAGTGTCGCATTTACACTTCCCCCATGCACAAACCTGTACCCCCCCTTTCCCCCCATAAATTGTCACGGCGAGTACACCTGACAGGGGGGGGGGGGGGGGGGGGGGGGGGGGGGGGGGGGGGGGGGGGGGGGGGGTTGGGGGGGGGGGGGGGGGGCATTACAAATTCAATTTAAAACAAAAAAAATTTAAGAAAAAATAAATTTAAAAAATTTTAATTTACCCTTTCAATCATTTACTCCCTAAATAGCACCCAGATGGGATTTTTGGGGTTTTAACAAAGAAATGAAAAAAAAAGTCGAGAGAGGAAAGGGAAAAAAAAAAAAAGGGCATAAAGAGAAAGGCACTATTCAGTAAATAACGACTTAAGGGACAAAGTAAATTGAAAAAACCACAAAAAAAAACCCCCGCAATATCCCCGGGTCCCGCTACCGGGCCAACCACCCCCGCAAAAAGCTTAAAAAGGGCAAACCCTCAAAAGACAGAAGAAAACCCGTCTTAGAAACAATTCTTTAAACCAAAAGGGAAAACCCACTCACTAGATTAAACCCAAAAAAAAAAAAAAATAAAACAAAAAAAAACAATAACCAAAAAGAAAACAGTTTACCGGGTTTAAAGCCCCAAACCCCGACCCCAGACCCCCACCCACCCACAAAAAGGGTTTTTAAAACCCCAAATCGAAATCCAAGCAAACCCAGGAGGTTTGCCCCAGGGAGCTGGATCCTGGGAGAGGGGGGACGGGTTTTGTAGTGGGCTGGTTTTTCCCGCCGAGGTGAAGCAAAGTGTCCCACCAGTCCACAGGTTTGGGAAAAAAACTGGGGGCCCGGACACAAGATGCCTTTCAGGGTCCGAAGAAACCTTTTCGTCCAGCCAGAAGTGAAGAAGTGTCCCACCAGTCCACAGGTTTGGGAAAAGACTGGGCCTGGAACAAAGAAACTGCAGGGGCCATGATGCGGCTCCAGCCCCCCCAAACTGGAGCTTACTTAAGAAATAAAAAAGGGAAAAAAACCCGCCCCAAAAGGCGGGAAACAGTCCCAGAAAGATAAGTCATCAACCATAGTCCCTTTTTAGGTGTGGCAACATAGTGGGTCCGGCATGCGTCCCGGTGCAAAGGGGCACAAAACCCAAAAAAGGGCAACAATGTCCTTTTGGGACTATAAAAAGGGGAAAAAAAACTATAATAACTTTTCCCTTTTCTTTTGGGTTTTATTTACCTGTACTAAGGAAAAAAAATTCCTTAGTCAAAAGCTCCAAAAAATTAAAAAAAAGGAAATTTATCCCCTACGTCTGTCCCCACCAAAAAAATAAAACAAGGACAAAACGAGAACAAACCCAATTTGGGGGGAACGGCAGGAATTTTCCCCACTCCGGGCTAAATGTTTAGCCGTTCGCACGCTCAAACGTTTCCCCCCCCGCTTTGCGTAAAATGAAAACAACAAGGAAAATAAAACTAAAATTTCTGATATCCTTCCCGGGCCCAAAAACACCAAAATTTAGCGAGATAAGCATTTGACTAAACCCGTGTAATTTAAAAACAACAAATAAAAGGGTTCCCTTGAAACCCAAATGAAGGGATATCATAAAAAAAAACGATTTTTTAAAATTAATTCCCAAAATAACAAATCCCTAGCTTCAAAAGGAAACCCAAAAACACAATTAAAGATAAAGCTTTTTTTACAATTCTACAACAAGACCATATCCGATACCATTTCCAAAACCCCCTCCCCCTTTTGGAACAGGTTTCACACAGAAAAGGTGGTCCGAGCCAACAGCACATGAAGACCGAAGAAAAAAACCCCCAACCGTGAAAGGTTTGAAAAACCCCAAAAAAAACAAAACGTCCCCAAAAAAGACCAAATATTACCAAATGGGGGGGTTTGGGGAAAAGGGGAAAAAACGGTTCCCCTCCCCCGTCCAAAAAAGGATGGCAGCCGGAACCCTTCCCGGGGCCCACCGAAGGGGCCCAGGTCAGGGACGACCCCAAAGGGGGTTCTTCCAGCTGGGAGGGATAGGGTCCCAGGTGGGCAATTTGGGAAAACCCTTTTCCGACCCGGGTGAAGGGGGAAAGACTTTTCCCCAAACCCACAAACCCAAAGGGGGGATAAAGAAAAAGTGGAACCAGCTAGCAGAGATGGAATCCTCCGGGCCGAAAGGTCCGTCCAAAAGAGTGCCCCCACCACTAGCCTAACAAAAAAATGGCAACCGGGGAACAAAACACTTTACCTGTGGCACTGACATCACTGATGAAACCCCGGGGAAAAAAGTAAAAAAAACAGAAAAAGAAAGCTTTAAAAAAAAAAAATGAAGAAAAAATTGGAGGGTTGGGGGCGAAAAGCCCGGACAGCCACCCGGGAAGACACAAATGGGAAAACTGGTCAACCAAACCCCGGGCCCAATTTAGGAAAGAAGTCCGGGAACACTCCACTTTAAAACTGGGTTTGAGAAAAATGATTTATCTTCAAAAACCAAAAATATTTCCGTCCGTGACATCGTTTCAGATTCTTAAATTGCAAAATTGGGCCATTTGGCTTTTGACTGGATTAAACGCGCTGTCGCTTGGAAGGGGTACTTGTAGTTCAGTTAGCATTCGTCTGTACTGGTAATAAACATGAAAGTTATATACTGACCTTACTAAAAGATTGGGGTGGTTTAAATGGCTTGCATATGAAACACCGCAGCCAGTAGTTGCACAGTAAATGGCAAAATTTAACTGATTCTGGAAAAACGTCATAGGGCGAGATGACCATGCTGATGGCACTCTATCACTCTTTATTGGCGGATTTAAATATTTAGTTAGTGGATTTACAAGTCTGACTTGGATTCCGTATGATCCATCTACTGCAATGGTTAAATTGCTGAAGTCCAAAGATTTGGGGTTATAAAACGCTCCTACATTGTAAGTGGCACTTTCGTTATATTTAAAAGGTTCCATTTTTAAATAGTTTTTAAAATAGTTATAAAAAAGATGTACATCTATATAACCAAGCAAAACGAGCGTGTGTTCTTAACGTATCCAATTGTCAATTGGCGCAGGAGTTGTAGGATTGCCCTTAAAGAAATTGCTTTTAAAGTTATGTGGGTTAACATATCTGAAGAGGCTCAGAATAATTGGATTAATGTTAATGACGAACAAGGCAATCAAATAACTCATGTGCAAATACCTGATGGTTACTACAACTTTTGCTTTTTAAAAGAAGTACTTAGTGAATTTGGCATATTGTTAAAAATTAACGAAGCAAACCTCAGAATTACTATACATGTCCCACTAGAAGAAAGAAGAGAAGAGAATGTAGATATCATGTTCAAGCTCACCCATCTTATTTTGCACGAAAACTCCCCTTTTCACATACAAATCACGTCCATCTCATATTAGTTTTGGCCAAAATTAACACCTGTTTTCTAAACAAAATTAACACGCCAAAACCGCCAAAAATTGACGTAATTAGTACATTAAAACGGGGGCTTACGTGCTAGATAAGATTTGGTGATCCTGAACAAACATATTTACATTCTCTCCAGGAACATAAAAATTAAGTTTAGTTAAAATGTAATAAAAAAAACAGTTAAAATGTAATAAGAAGATAGTTAAAATATGGATAAAATATATTATTCTCCTAAAGGTTATTGGAAAGGAAAGACTGCTATTGAAAAACTAAGTAAAGCTGCTAGAGTGTCTGAATCAGATGCGAAAGACTGGATTTCAAAACAGGCAATTTGGCAAATATATCTGCCTGCCCCAAAAAGAATAATAAGGCCTAGATTTGTTAATTCAGTTCCTAATGACACCCATCAGATGGACTTGCTGTATCTTCCACATGACAAAGTTAGAAGAAAAAAGTTTAAGTATGCTCTGACAGTTGTTGACATGGCTTCAAGATACAAAGACGCTGAACCTTTAACGGATAAAAGCTCAACTGCTGTGGCTGTGGCTTTACAACAAATATACATGAGAGGTCCAATAAAGTATCCAAGGATGATTAAGGTTGATGATGGAAAAGAGTTTAAAGGTTCTGTAAACCAGCTGTTTTTAAAACATCATGTTACAGTTAGGAGAGGGATCCCAAGCAACCATCGATCACAAGCTTTAGTAGAAAACTTTAATAAGAATCTAGCTGAACGCCTGTTTACCTATCAATATCACAGAGAAATTATGGACAGAACGCGTAACACAGAATGGGTTAGGAGATTGCCAGCAGTTTTACGCGTCATGAACAATGAAGAATTTAAAGCAACAGGTCTTAAGCCAGTAAACGCAATCAAATTAAAAAAAATTAGCATTACTGAAGACATCCAAGGTAATCAAAAACTCTTGCCGTTTGGACTAAAAGTAAGATACTTGTATGCTCCTGGAGAGGCAGAGGGCGATGTCAGAATTAGAGCTACAGATCCTATATGGAGCATAGATGTATATGAAGTTGAGCGAATCATGAAAACAACCCCTCCCGTGTATTATTTAAGAGAGACTCTCTCTTCTAAAAAGCCTGCCCCTAAAAGATCGTTTGTTCGTGAAGAGTTGCAAGTTGTCCGCCAAACACAGTGAGTTAACAAAAAAATAGTATTTTCTAAACTTATCATTTATTTTTTTTGCTATAATTTTTAGATTGTTTGTGCAAGAATATAGATTGCTCCCATAGCACCCACAATAAAACCAATTTCTGCTATTTTCTGTTCTTCTGATGGTTCATAAAAGTCAGACAGTTCTGGAGGCGGTGTTGTTAGAAACTTCTTTCCTGTCACTAAGTAATACTCATTCATTGCCTCATCAACGTCTGTAAATGTGTGCTCTGCATGTCCCTGTTCTCTTAACTTTTTATTAATGAAGTCTAAGTGGGCAATTCGTCTTTTCTCATAAGCGTCTCTTGCCTTAGCTAAATCTTCCATTGCTTTGTTATGGCGTTCTCTTTCTTCATCAGACCACAATTTACTAAACATATAATTGCTTCCAGAGAAGGCTAAAGCATTAACAATAGCTCCTCCTACCATCATAACTACTCCTGCCATCTTTTTATAAATCAATATTTTCTTATGAATTAATCTTTCTATGCACTAATATTTTCTGGGATAATCCCCTGTGTAACAAGAAAGTCTTTTGATGCAATCCCTGCAGTGATTACAACTATAACCTTAACAACGTCCTCAATGTCTAACCTTCCTACGTCAGCCGGCTTCATCAACAACTGTCTACTTCAGACGTTGAGAAGTACTACGCTAGGTACGAAGCGCAGCTAGGGTCAAAAATGGTTAGATCAGTGGGACATACAATGATTAGTTTATATGCTAAGTTAGTAAGTAAGATGGCGCCAGTTGATTCAGAAGATTTAAAATACGACTTATCACAAGATCTAGTTTTAAAAGAGTCCTTAGAAACTCTTGCATGTGACATGTATTACAGATTTGGGACGATGTTATGCCCATTCATCATGGGATTAATTACTTTTAATCATATTAATTTTGATCATATTAAATTTAATCGCAATAAAAAAAATGAGCGATCAGGAGAAGAAGACGCCGCAGGACAGTCCGCAAGAGCAGAATGTACCACAAGTGAATGTGCCACAAGTGAATGTACCGCAAGTGAGTAGTGTACTAAGTCTAAAAGTCCTGGACGTGT
>CM031598.1:7872054-7890702 GCA_018398815.1 Conus ventricosus
TGAGGCTGGGCGTAAACTAGCTGAATGGAACAGACTGCAAAAAGCAAAATATCAACAAAACAAAAATTGTTAGATAGTAATACAACATCGCCGTCAGCACCAACATCCCAATTAACAACAACACAATCACAAACAAACGATAAGATGTATTATTATGTATTCGGTGTTGTTGTTGTTGGCGGGGGAGTTTTAGCATACAAATGTCTAACACCATACTTAGCAGCAAAGTCACAAGCCCCCACAAAGCCAGTAAAAAAAGAAGAGTCAGCTTCTGCAAAAAAAGTGCAACCTCCTGATGTAGACCCATTTTCTATGGAATAGTTTTTAAGAACTAAATAAGTACAAGTTAAGAACTAGATAAAGTACAAGTTAAGAACTAAATAAGTACAAGTTAAGAACTAAATAAGTACAAGTTAAGTTAGTTATAAAAAGTACTTTTTAAGTTAATTGCAAGTGAATTACAAGTAAAGTACAAAAAAATAAGTTCTTTTTTAAGTACTAGTTAGGTTCTTAAATAAGTACTAGTTAGGTTCTTAAATAAGTACTAGTTAGGTTCTTAAGTTAAGTTCTTATTAGGTTCTTAAGTTAAGTACTAGTTAAGTCAGCAAGGTTAGTCTTTTAAAGTTCTCCAATGCCCTACAGCATTATGAAAACTCAGGATTGACGTAAGTTCTCTTGTTATTGTTAGAGACTAGTGATTTCTTGTTAACAGCAGTTGTGTTTACTTGATGAAGAGTAGAGCGCAGATCAACATTTGTGTGATGAAATACTTTGTTCTCAAAGAGAGCTTGCTTGTAGTTATCGTGAGTTATATTATTTTTTTTGACAACTTCTTTACTTATGCCTTTAGCCTTCTTCAGTACAGAAGTCTGGCTGGCAACGCTATACATCTTTGACCGCAAACCAACATATTCTTTGATAACTGTCCCATTAAGTTCATCATTCATCTTTCCAATTACTTTCTTGTTTACAGTTGAATGTAAAGGACTGTAGAGAATGTAAATATCTATGTTCAGGACCACCCATATTATTTTGCACGAAAACCCCCTTTTTCACATACAAATCACGTCCATCTCATATCAGTTTTGGCCAAAATTAACACCTGTTTTCTAAACAAAATTAACACGCCAAAACCGCCAAAAATTGACGTAATCAGTACATTAAAACGGGGGCTTACGTGCTAGATAAGATTTGGTGATCGTGAACATAGATATTTACATTCTCTCCAGGGGACATAAAATTAAGTTTAGTTAAAATGTAATAAAAAAAACAGTTAAAATGTAATAAGAAGATAGTTAAAATATGGATAAAATATATTATTCTCCTAAAGGGTATTGGAAAGGAAAGACTGCTATTGAAAAACTGAGTAAAGCTGCTAGAGTGTCTGAATCAGATGCGAAAGACTGGCTTTCAAAACAGGCAATTTGGCAAATATATCTGCCCGCCCCAAAAATAATAATAAGACCTAGATTTGTTAACTCAGTTCCAAATGAAAACCCACCAAATGGACTTGCTGTATCTTCCACATGATAAATTAGAAGAAAAAAGTTTAAGCATGCTCTGACAGTTGTTGACATGGCTTCAAGATACAAAGACGCTGAACCTTTTAACAGATAAAAGCTTAACTGCTGTGGCTGTGGCTTTACAACAAATATACATGAGAGGCCCTTTTAAAGTATCCTAGAATGATCCAGGTTGATGATGGAAAAGATTTTAAAAGGGTTCTGTAAACCAGCTGTCTTTAAAACATCATATTACAGTTAGGAGAGGGATCCCAAGCAACCATCGATCACAAGCTTTAGTAGAAAACTTTAATAAGAAATCTAGCTGAACGCCTGTTTACCTATCAATATCACAGAGAAATTATGGACAGAACGCGTAACACAGAATGGGTTAGGAGATTGCCAGCAGTTTTACGCGTCATGAACAATGAAGAATTTAAAGCAACAGGTCTTAAGCCAGTAAACGCAATCAAATTTTAAAAAAAATTAGCATTACTGAAGACATCCAAGGTAATCAAAAACTCTTGCCGTTTGGACTAAAAGTAAGATACTTGTATGCTCCTGGAGAGGCAGAAGGCGATGTTTAGAATTAGAGCTACAGATCCTATATGGAGCATAGATGTATATGAAGTTGAGCGAATCATGAAAACAACCCCTCCGTGTATTGTTTAAAGAGACTCTCTCTTCTAAAAAGCCTGCCCCTAAAAGATCGTTTGTTCGTGAAGAGTTGCAAGTTGTCCCGCCAAACACAGTGAGTAACAACAAAAAAAATAGTATTTTCTAAACTTATAATTTATTTTTTTGCTATAATTTTTAGATTGTTTGTGCAAGAATATAGATTGCTCCCATAGCACCCACAATAAAACCAATTTCTGCTATTTTCTGTTCTTCTGATGGTTCATAAAAGTGAGACAGTTCTGGAGGCGGTGTTGTTAGAAACTTCTTTCCTGTCACTAAGTAATACTCATTCATTGCCTCATCAACGTCTGTAAATGTGTGCTCTGCATGTCCCTGTTCTCTTAACTTTTTATTAATAAAGTCTAAGTGGGCAATTCGTCTTTTCTCATAAGCGTCTCTTGCCTTAGCTAATCTTCCATTGCTTTGTTATGGCGTTCTCTTTCTTCATCAGACCGCAATTTACTAAACATATAATTGCTTCCAGAGAAGGCTAAAGCATTAACAATAGCTCCTCCTACCATCATAACTACTCCTGCCATCTTTTTATAAATCAATATTTTCTTATGAATTAATCTTTCTATGCACTAATATTTTCTGGGATAATCCCCTGTGTAACAAGAAAGTCTTTTGATGCAATCCCTGCAGTGATTACAACTAAAACCTTAACAACGTCCTCAATGTCAAACCTTCCTAGGTCAGCCGGCTTCATTTTAAACATGTTTTTTGCTAGCACGCTATAGCCTATACTAAGGCCGCTAATTAAAGCAGAGTGATAAATCGTATTGATAATCTTTTTTCACTCATCTTTTTATTAACTAAAAAATAATTAAAATAATCATAATACGAAAGGCTGTCTATGTGCTTTTTAATCAAATAATCTTTTGTTGTTAAAGCTAAAAATAAAGTTGCAACTAGTTTTGGCGAATCTTCTATCTTTCCATGTTGGGCGGTTTTATTCCTAACAAACATTTTGCAAGGGTTGAATAAACTATAACGCCAACGATAGGCACTGCCATAATTAACCAGCTTTTAAACTCATCGTTTTAAAAGCATTATATTATTTTTTATTGCTTTTAAAAATGGATTGTGACGAACTATTAAAGTGTGAGGAGCAAGCAGACCACTCAGCAGACAACTGTCATAAAGAACGATTATACTCTCTGGCTGCGTGTGGAAAAACTAAACATTATTTAGGTGTTGAACTAAGTATTGAACAGATTCAACAACTGTCTACTTCAGACGTTGAGAAGTACTACGCTAGGTACGAAGCACAGCTGGGTCAAAAATGGTTAGATCAGTGGGCCAGACAATGATTAGTTTATATGCTAAGTTAGTAAGTAAGATGGCGCCAGTTGATTCAGAAGAAGATTTAAAATACGACTTATTCACAAGATCGGTTTTAAACAAGTCCCTAGAAACTCTTGCATGTGACGTGTATTACAGATTTGGGACGATGTTATGCCCATTCATCATGGGATTTAATTACTTTTAATCATATTAATTTTGATCAAATTAAATTAATCGCAATAAAAAAAAGAGCGATCAGGAGAAGAAGACACCGCAGGACAATCCGCAGGGGCAAGTGAATGTACCACAAGTGAATGCACCGCAGGTGATGTGCCGCAAGTGAGTAGTGTTACTAAGTCTAAAAGTCCTGGACGTGTTGAGGCTGGCGGTAAACTAGCTGAATGGAACAGACTGAGAAAAACAAACCAATTAAAAAAACAAAAATTATTAGATAGTAATAACAACATCGCCGCCACACCAACATCCCAATTAACAACAACACAATCACAAACAAACGATAAGATGTATTATTATGTATTGGGTGCTGTTGTTGTTGGTGGGGGAGTTTTAGCATACAAATGTCTAATGCCTTACTTAGCAGCAAAGTTACAAACCCCACAAAGCCAGTAAAAGAAGAACAGCTTCTGCAAAAAAAGCGCAACCTCCTGATGTAGACCCATTTTCTATGGAATAGTTTTCAAGAATAAATTAAGTACAAGTTGAGAACTAAATAAAGTACAAGTTAAGAACTAAATAAAGTACAAGTTAAGTTAGTTATAAAAAGTACTTTTTAAGTTAATTGCAAGTGAATTACAAGTAAAGTAAAAAAAAAAATAAGTTCTTTTATTAAGTACTAGTTAGGTTCTTAAATACGTACTAGTTAGGTTCTTAAGTTAAGTTCTTATTAGGTTCTTAAGTTAAGTACAAGCCAAGTCAGTCACGTTAGTCTTTTAAAGTTCTCCAATGCCCTACAGCATATGAAAACTCAGGATTGACGTAAGTTCTCTTGTTATTGTTAGAGACTAGTGATTTCTTATTAACAGCAGTTGTGTTTACTTGATGAAGAGTAGAGCGCAGATTAACATTTGTGTGATGAAATACTTTGTTCTCAAAGAGCGCTTGCTTGTAGTTATAGTGAGTTATATTTTTTTTGACAACTTCTTTACTTATGCCTTTAGCCTTCTTCATTACAGAAGTCTGGCTAGCAGAGCTGTACATCTTTGACCGCAAACCAACCATATTCTTTGATAACTGTCCCTTTAAGTTCATCCTTCATTTTTCCAATCACTTTCTTGTTTACAGTTGAATGTTAAAGGGCTGTCTTTTGGATAGTCGCATGTGTCGTACCACCCATCAGCCCCTTTAGCTACTTCTGTTTTCTAAATCCTTATAGAAGTCTTCAGTTGGAACGTCTAGAATAAAACTATCAGTGTCTGTGTAGAGGACTCTTGCTTCTGGGTACAGCGGTTTAAAGTAGTCGTACAGAAATTCTAACATCAATAACTTTGACAACTCTAATACGGTGAAGCCGTATAACACTGGCTTGTCCAACTTAACAGCCTTTTTCTTCATCATAATGCCAACCAGGCTGTCGTTAAATCTTCTAAAGTCTTGATAGTTAGGTTTAGAGGCAAACTTAATTGCTTGGTTTTCTTTTGTAACTAATTTTACATCTTTACGTTTGTGTGGATTTTCCATAGTTTTGCGAAAACAGCTGTTGTTCATCAGTTTAAAGAAGTCTTTTTCTGAAGTATCAGTGGCTTGGGTTCTAAGATCAGTATTCTTCTTGATGTATGGTCTCATAAAGGGTTCTTGGTACAGATAATTATTCTGTGAACAGCTCTTAGTTTCAGTCCGTGTCTTAAGTAAAACTGTAACAGTCTGTAATGGCACACATATTTAGTTTTGTGCCTAAGATTGGGAACATGTTTAGGTGGTTCGATAGGTTTTATCTTTAAGCTTTCTGCGGCTAGGGCGTAATCGTTGTGAAGATCGTGTAATTCTTTAGGATATTCTAAGTCTACTTCCAAGATTAGTCCTGCTGGATTATCAGGCGTAAGCTGTGACAACATACTTAACACTGTATTAACATCATGAGGCCCTTTTATCATTTTAAAGTTTTCTCAGTGGAAGCGGCTGACTCATGGCCCATCCATTACAGATTGTTGGCGTCTAAGTACATTATATAGTTAGAAGGTTTAGTTGGGTCATAATCATCTAAATACTTGTTGTTGGCTTTGCAGTAAGGATGTGAGGCCATGCTAATACCACCCCTTTAAACCACCTTCAAACATCTGAAGTGTGGGTTAGATCCGAAATTAAGTAAATCTGAATGTCTGTAGACTTTAAGAAAGCATCCCAAGAA
Organism: Conus ventricosus; assembly: GCA_018398815.1. Taxonomy (NCBI): domain Eukaryota; kingdom Metazoa; phylum Mollusca; class Gastropoda; order Neogastropoda; family Conidae; genus Conus; species Conus ventricosus. The sequence goes on from CM031598.1 coordinate 7,877,887, forward strand.
AGGCCAGGCGCAGAGATGTAATGTGATGAGTCTAGACAGTAATGTTTCATGCATGTAGTTCTGTAATTCTGAAAGAACGTCTGCCAATAAAACACGTCAGCCAATAAATATTGATCATGATAATCGCCCATTGTTTCACAGTGTAATTCAGTGCAGGCTTTCTGAGCGTATTCATATTCAGCATCAGTTATGTCTTTACCTCTAAGACTAGAAAAGAAAGCGCCTTTAGGAGGAAGTGAGTCTTCATCAAACCTATCCCACGAGTTCATGTATTCATAGAGGTAAACTCCTTTACGTACTAAAGATGATCAAAGTATTGTTTAGTGATTGAAAAGTCTTGTAGAGATCCTGCTAACTTATCCAAACTCCCTATCAAATGTTGGGCTGAGTCATAAAAGGATAAACAGTCAAGAGTAAAAGTCATGTACTTTTCTGAAGATTGTGCAATGCAGGTAACCCTCTTATATTCAGAAGTCATGCTTGCATGATAAAATGAGAATCGTAGCCTCGTAGGTTATGAAAGAAGATAGGCAGTTTCCATTTGTTTGGGTCAACCTTAAGTTGAAGATTACAATTGTTGTGCGCGGCCCTCTGAACTTTCCAGTAATGTGATCGTGGTCTCTTACTGTCGCGTCTTTACTGTTAGGTGTTAGCTCTAAGCCGCATATCCAACAGTGTGTAGATGAGTCATAACGTTCTTGGTCTTCAGGAGTCATAAAAAATTGTCTGAAAGATTTAAGTTGGTTGGATAACTGATTGCGAAGTTGTTTCATCTGCTCTAAAAATCTACTAGCTGTGTTGGGACCTCTGTAAATCTCTGGTGTCGTGTGTTGGCCATCTGACCTAACAACAATAAACGCATAAGAACAGATCTGATGGTGGGTTAATAAGGTTGTTTTTTGTTCTTGCTGTTGTGGGCCATAGTACTGCGGTAAGAGCGATTCAAAGTCAGCATAAAACCACGTACGGACCCACTTGCATTTTGTGTAAATTCTTAAAACTAACTTTAGACCCCGGGTTAGGTGTAAGGAGTTTGGTTTCACAGTCTACAAAACTTTTACAATAAGTTCTATGAGTGGCAGCTTTTTTTATAGTAGAGATTCTCTCAAAAAAACCTTCTACAAAGCTCTTGTTTAAAATTGTCTTTTGTAGTATAGGCTAACAGTCTGCTTATTGTTCTGATTAATAATAATGACTCTTTGTACTATCTTTAAACAGGATCAAGTCAACATGTTTGTCAAGTGATTTGCCAAAAGTAGGAGCGTTGGGAGAAACCCTTAGAGGCACTAGATTGTCTACTACAGACCATGTGTATACGTTTACAGTGATTGGCTTGTTTTGTTCTTCAAACTGAGATATACTTTCTATACTCACTGGAAAGGTTATTTTATCAAAGTTCAGCTCTTGCTTATATGCTTCATAATTAGAAACTCTGTTTGCATGATTTTTGACAGGATGTAAATGTGCTAAAACACACCACCATAAAACACATGTTGTCAGAATTATGTATGTTTAAAACTGCCCGTTTTTAACTCTAACTCTTTTGGAAGAGGAAGGTAGAATTGCGACTATAGGATAGAACTTTGTTTGACTCAATTTGATTTCAAGGACTGTCCCTTCAGACCAGCCAGAACCCTTAACTTTGCCTCCTCACTTGCATGGTTAAACTGTGTAAGCATGTAGTCAGCCCAGTTAGAGTTAAAGTCGTGATAGCTGATTACTTCTTTCTGTTTAGTTGAAACCCAAACTTCCATGTTACTATCATCAGGCGTTATATAATCAATCAGAACAGCCAACAACACTTTTACTGGCGGCTCCATCTGAAGAGACTCTGGGATTTTAGAGATAGCGTGTGCCACGCTTTCATGAACGTTTGTAGGGTTAATGATGTCCATGTCTACTTCACTAAACATATCGCTTAATTGTTTGTCACTGCTAAATATTTCTTCCATCGTATATATTTTTCCCATCCTCGAATTTACTTGTGGTCATCATTTTTAAAGCCACAATATTTACGTAATTAAAAAAATAAATGTATATAAAGTAAGTAAAAAACGCGCTTTTTATTCTTCACCTAAGCGTTGCAACACTTCAAGACACGTTAACCTTACAATAACACCCGCCAATATTTTAGCTTTTTCTGAATCACTACAGTCAATGTTCATCACTTTGATTGCTTCTTTAAATAGTTCACTGTGATCTTTTATTATATTGTTTACATCATTCTAAAACCCCAAATTCATTAAAATCAATTTTTAAAACACTTTCATTGTTTCGTCAAATAGTTTATTACAATTCTTTAAATCAGATTCATTGAGTTCAGCAACCATTTTTAAATCTAAAATAAATAAAAAATAATTGTAAATTCAACTGTTATTTATAGTCTTTTCTAATCGTAAAACCTGATCTTCATTAAAGTGAATAGCTACTCTTCAGGGCTGGTAGAAACAGTCAGATTAACATCTTCAGGAGCCATATTATCAACTAATATGGCAAACAGCTTTACAATGGTTGGGACCAAGAATCTGGTATTTTGCTGATTACCTGTTTCACGCTTTCTCCGCATGTCTATTCAATTAAAAAGATCAGTAATTAATTCTTCAAACTGTCCTTTACTGATCTTTTAGGCTTCTCTCTCCCAATCCAACTCGTAAAGTATATTAATAAGCTCTGTAGCTAGTTCGGGCTTCATTTTTAAACTCAAATAAAATTTTTAAATAAAAAAATAAGTAATCAATTTCTTTCTCCCACATCTGTCTGTCTCCACCTCTCTCCCTCTCCAAACCTCCCCCCCCCTCTCTCATTCACACAGGCGCACTGCAACGCAACACAAGCTTAGCGCTGTAGAGGAAAAATCAATAACTTACCTGACGGCACGTAACGCTGACGCTATGCCCTTCACTCGGACTGTGATTGAGACTCAGATTCTATTACCAAATTTTTTAACGAAGATATTTCTTGATTAACTTGGTCTATCTGCGCCTCTGTTGCCCTTACTTCTTTTGTAAGATCCGTATTCTTTGTCTTTGCTTTCTACTTTTTTCTTTTAATCTACGAAGTTCGTTTTTCTTTCTGGAAAGGCGGACTTTTAACGCACTTGTTGAAATACTCGAATCTGCTGCAACGCTTTCTAAAAAACGAAAACACACGAGTCCCACTTGTTGAGGGCTGGCGTGTTGAGGGCTGGCTTGTTGAGGGCTGGCTTGTTGAGGGCTGGCTTGTTGGGAGCTGGCTTTGAGGAGGAGGAGGTTCATCCATGTCTAGAAAACTCGATTTCATCATCCTAATTTATATTACACATGTGCACTCACAAATGTTGTTTCGATTTCATCATGTTATTGTATTCACTAAGGTTAGCACATGGTACTCACAAATGTTGTTTCGATTTTATCATGTTAATGAGGCTAGACATGCGCAGTGAAAAATTTGTCAGCCTTTTCCGGTTAAATGCATTTTATAAACGGTTCGACTTCCGGCTAATTCACTCGCGAAAATTTTGCTAACCGGAAAAGGCGTGACAAATTTTTTAAGTGCGCATGATCGAAGAGCAGACGACAGCTCTGGACCTACGATCAATACTGGCTCGCTACCTGTCGCTGATTTACTTGCCGGCGGTGGTGGGGGTTGTAATCAATATTATTAGCTGAGTTGTTAGAGAAGTGTAGGCACTCCGCGTTAATTTTGTTAGGGTGACTAGTCTGTAAACCATTTTGTTAATCTTTTTTGTCTATTTTGGGTTTAACCGATCGTGTGTTTGTTTTTCAATGTTCTGTTTATCGCATCAGCGTCTACCTGTCGTGAAGTATAGGTCTTTCTCCACTCCTTTTGAAGTTCAATTTTTTGCGTCTGTAATCCTCCCCGTCAGCCATAAGCTTCTGAAATTCTTCATCCGTAATTGTTTTCATCCTGTAATGATTTGCTTATTCTTATCTTAATGAACAAAGTTTTGCTGATGCTAGGGGCAACAATGGCAGTGTGCTTTTGTAATTTAGGAGTTAATTTTTTAAAACAGCACTTACAATCATAGACACAGCGCCTAAACCTAAACCAAGGCCCCCTAATGCTAAAGAGGCTGGCGCCCTAGCCCAGTGGTTAAAAGAGCAACACTAGACCAGCACTTACGCTAGCTACAGCTGTGGAGCCAGTAATTACATAAGAAAGAGTACTTAAAGCTTAGCATATTTCTTTCTAGTAACTCTATACTTATCCAAGTCGCTTTCTATTTCCTTTTGAAGTTCAGTTATTTGCTCTAACCTAAACTGTTGAACCTCCATTTTTAAATAAGATTATTTTTTAAATTATTCTTATACATATCTTCTTATTAATCCTTCTGGCAGCACTTCATTAACAGAGTAAAACGCAATAAAATCAACATACTTTAAAGAAAATAAAGTCGAGTACTGTTAGTTTGTCTTTGTCAACAATCCAGTAACCTTGTCAGACGATGCAAGGGTGTTTATTTCATCTCCGTTTTTAGTAATTGCAATACCGAGCTTAAGAGGGGCATCCAAGTTTTCAGCCTTTATTTGTATACCTCTAATTAACGTTTTTCTGGTAAACTAGTATCACCCTCCCCCGGAGTAATAAATAAGCGAAAAATATCGTCATTTGCCTAGGTAGTGACTGTAGCGTTGGGGTAAATTCTAAGCCAACGGTGTCGCCCCCCCACTTCAGCTAAGGACTTCTTTCTCTGTAGCATATATTCAGAACCCTGCCTAGTTATTTCAATATGTTTTTTTCTGTTGCGTTCCTGGAACTAGGCTAACAAGATAGGGACCTGCATTCAAAGCCTTTCTAAAATTGTTGTTCTTATCATAGTATACATTAGGGCTTCGTAGTTCAAACTTTAAATTCCAAGCAATTTCAGGAAGCAACGCCCAAGCATTCTCTCTTTTATGAAGTTTGTATTCATGTTTGCCAAAATCGTTTGCCTTAAATTTCTTATCTCTTCTAGGGTAGGATATTGCTGTCGTTTTTTGTCTTCAATTTCTGTTCGTTTGTTAAACCCCATCATCTGTGTACTCAAATCCATAAACATTTCCTGGCACTCCTATTAGATCAAACTCAGTTGTGTCTGCTAGGTCTTTTAGCTCTACTGCAGTGCATTTAGGAGCTAGCTCTGCGTTTGGTTCTGCCGGCCCCCGAGACATTCTTTTTAATTTAAAATTAAATAAACAAATTGTTAAAACAAATTATAATAAACAATCTACAATAAACAAACGTATCGAACTGGAGGGTCAGTCCGCAAGCATAGCTTAACGTGTTTAGATTTTTCTAACTGCTCTTTTATTTTTTTTTAGCTCATCTTTGTCCCTTATTATATAATTTTCACTTAAACATTCTTCAAAACTATCTTTGTCCTTAGTGTAAAATAATACAACCGATTTTAACTGCGATCTAAAGTCTTTTAAGACAGCATTGTATTTTTGAGTTAAGAGCCACACAGAAACTAAGGCGTGGCGACCACTAAAGGCTAGCTTTGACAGAGCTTTTCTTTTTTTAACAATGTCTCGTTCGGCTGAACAGTCATCAATAATAAACAGTTTTTTCAGTTCCCTCAAGTAGTCTATAGTAATGTTCTAAACAGTCGCTTAGCTTGTCGCTAGGATCAACTAAAAATATATTATCGTCTGTCCAAATAAACTTCCTTTCTTTGTAAGACTTGTTGTGCTTAATGGTTTGGCAGAATATAACAATGTGTTCGTAATGAAACCTGTATATTGTTTGTAACAAATCAAGTACGAAGACAGTTTTCCCACACCTGTAATCCCGCAGATAAGAGAACAGTGCAGATCGGTTTGGCAGAAACTTCAAACTATCCATCTGTTTTTATTAGAATATTTCTTCTACATTTTAATAAGCCACATCTTTTTTGCCTGTTTTCTTCAATGTTTAACTGAGCATCACAAACCATATAAAAACATGCATTTTTATTGGGGCGTTTCCGTCTGCTTTCTTTCGAATATTTATTTTTATACCATCTTGCCCAATCCTTTCTCCACTTCCAAACTATCTGTTGTCAAATGTGGATCTAAAGTCCAACCACAGCCCATATTTAGTTATTAAGTTGTCTTCGAGTCTTACATCATAAAGGCGAAGTTTTTTACATACCGATCAACTGTAGGATCTCTTTGCCTACCTCCAGCGAATAACTTTCTTATTTCATCGAAGTGTTGGTGAGGTAAAATTCCGCGACCCGAATACAACTGATCAGACTTGCCATTTATTGCACAGTCAACCTTCTCAATTTTTGGATTATAAAACGCTTCTGATTCTCTCTGAAAAGGAGTTGTTTCTTCAGTAAATAAGAATAAAATTCCTTTTAAAGACTTCAGAGACTGATTTAGATGTATGTTCCAGAGAGTGTCTCGCTTGTTTCTATTTTCTGTAATGGCGTGCATAACGTTTTCATAATAAATAACCGTTTTACTTTTATACTGGGTTAAGATTGTTCTAGCCAGTCCAGGGTAGTAACAACATCAATCTCAAGAGAGATGTCGCTAACTGTGTATTTAGCTTCAGGATCTTCAGACAGAACGACAGAACCCCTAGGATTAAATGTTAGATCATAAGTAAGTTTTTTCTTTTAGTGCGCCTTGGTAAATATGGCATATGCGTCTTTTAACAACTCAAAATCTAGAGGGATGCAGAATTGTTGCCAAATGCTTCTGCTACTGCCTCATCTTTAACATCATTCTTTGCATCCTCCGCTTTAAGCCTGTGCTTAAGCCGTTTGGGCTTTGTATTCCCTGATAAACTTTCTCTTTTCTTTCTTTTTTAGGTAGCCATAGATCAGAATAGAGGGCAAAAATGTCTGCCTCACCTAGTAAAAGACCCTTTTTCCCTCCAGTTTGATTACTATATGATTAACGATAGCCCTACCCAAATTAGCAACAACAGTAGCATTAGGATCTGTCTATGTAATATCTATTTTAAATGATAGTTTAGCAGGTGCCCGGCATTATAAACATCGTCAGCGCCAAGATCAGGGAACATAACTGTTAAAGCTTGTCCAGGCTGAACTGTTGGTGGAGTATTTACACTAATTACAGTCTGCCTTATACCTTTTACGCCGTGGGGTTCCTTCTCTTTTCTGTATGGATCGAGGTCACAACGTATGAGTTCATTTTTTTATAAACAAAAAAGAATATAAATAAAAAAAAATGGATGAAGATTATGAGCGCCTGATCCTTCTGAAGAGAAAGAGATCTGCGAGGCCCTTCATTTGAAGAAGATGAAACAGAATTAGGTCTTTATTGCGCGAAGAACTTGAAAGAGCAGCAGAAGGTTCTTCAAACCTTCATTAGAAGAAGCAGAAACACCCCTTCAGTTAGCGCATCTTGTGCAGAACTATTAACAAATAGAATTAACTCATTCTACATAAGCTTAGGACTAGAGCCGCCAGAAGGCCATAGTCCTTTGGATTTTAAGATAGATAAAATCAACCATTCTGTATATAAGAACTGGCGGAGGAAATTTTGTAAGAGTTACTACAAAGCCAGACCCAACTAAGTTTTTAAACTAAACACAATTAGACAGAGGATTCCTGTCGCTGACCAAAGGCGATTAAACATTTTAAATTTAAGGCCTGAGGCCGTTAGTCTTTTACAGAACTTGGGGCGGAGGTTGCCAACACGATCTGAAATAGAAATGACCTCTTTCGAGAGTTAGGTCCAAGAACAAATGAATAATGGGAGAAATTGAAACGAGTTTAGATGAGAGACAGTCAGAAAAACATTAGAAACAATTGATGATTCTCCATTACCCATGCGCGACATTCGGGGCCTTACAGCTGCTTTTCCGACAATAAGAGAAGAAACTAATGCGCAACACAGCAGAACTTAGTAAGTTAGAGAGAAAGATAGAAGAGAAAAAATAAGCTAGCTGATAACAATTTTGGGCAAGAAGAAATTCTAGAATACAGCAGAAAATACAAGAGTTAATGGCAAAAGGGAAGGGTATTTAAACGCGATTTCTATTCTCAGAGGAAATCTAGAATCACAAACAACCAGATTCAAAGAAACTGTAAAGAGAATACTTCATGAAAACACTACATTAGCAGAAAGAATAAGGATTCTGTTCAGAGAAGAGGGGATTACAGTAGTTAGCATATTAACAGCTGTTGGGTTTGCTATCTCTATACTCGTTTATGCTTTAACTGGCAGTGCACCAACAGGGCCAGTAGCGCCTCCAACGCCTCAGCCTGGTAAAAGTTGGATTAGAAAACAATTGCATCATCTAGCAAACTTATTAAAGAAGTTAGCAGCCAAAGCGCTTGATGCTCTGCCTGGCATAATTGGCAGTGTTGTTAGTTGGGTTTTGTCTACTATAAGCAAAGTTGCTGGTTATATGGCTGATCATCTGTGGACGTTAGGAGTGCTAGCTGCTGGATTAATTTTTAGTGAAATAAAGTATAGCTAATCCAGTAAAAGTTAAAAAATACAACAAGGGCGTCTTTTCGTGGTGTGACTGTCAGTGTGAGGTACATTAACAGGTGGAGTGCTTTCTGGGCTGCTTTCTGGCTGTGGGGCGCTTATAACTGGATTACTTTCTTCAGGGCTAGGTACTTTTTTTAAATAGTTGGGGCGGGTCTTGTGTTTAAGCCTTGATTGTGCCCTAAGTTTTGGCCGTCTCCAGCTATGAGGATTTCATTGTTATAATTCTGTATCATGCCAATCTGTAGTCTAAGGTCAGAGGGTGCATGTATATCCATGGCCTACAACAAAGTCAACCTTTGACCTAGCATGTCCAAGAACGTCTTGATACCTTTGTATGCTGGCAGGCAAATCAACAGCCGAGTTAATAGCATCTTCTAAATTGGCTAGAAATTGTTTTCTGCATCAAAGCCTGTAGATTGATCTACTATGCTAGACTTAGTCTGTGCTTGTGCTCCTAATAAACACCAAACGTACGTTCGTATGGAGTCATTGAGTCTTTGCACTCCTGGCATTGTTAGGCCTTCACTTTCATCTAAGATAATGTTGCCCAAGCATTAGGATGTTTTTGTTCTATGGATCCCAATCGAACGTGTTTGTCTGGTTGAAAAGAGGTGTGGCCAGGCCAGTAGTCATAATTATATTCTCTTTTTTTGCACCCCACAAATACAATGTGCCTAACCATGATTGCGGTCTAACTTTTGTCTAAAATCAGTTGAAGGATCAATGTTAAATTCGTTGCAGATTCTTTCATTATGCATTATTGTCCATTGGCTTTTAAAAAGGATTAAACGCGTTGTCGCTTGGAAGGGGCACTTGTAGTTCAGTTAGTATTCGTCTGTATGGTAATAAACATGAAAGTTATATACTGCTCTTACTAAAAGATTAGGATGGTTTAAATGGTTTGCATATGAAACAAACCCCAGCCTGTAGTTGAGCAGTAAATCGCAAAATTTAACTGATTCTGGTAAAACATCATAGGGCGCGATGACCGTGCTGATGGCACTCTATCATTATTTATTGGCGGATTTAAATATCTAGTTAGCGGGTTTACAAGTCTAACTTGGAAGCCATATGATTCGTCTACTGCAATGGTTAAATTGCTGAAGTCCAAAGATTTGGGGTTATAAAACGCTCCTACATTGTAAGTAGCACTTTCGTTATATTTAAAAGGTTCCATTTTTTAAATTAATTTTTTAAATAGTTATAAAAAAGATGCACATCTATATAACCAAACAAAACGAGCGTGTGTTCTTAACGTACCGAATTGACAATAGGCGCGGGGGTCGTAGGATTGCCTTAAAGAAATTGGCTTTAAAGTTAATTGGTTTAACATATCTGAAGAAGCTCAAAATAACTGGATCAATATTAGTAGCGAGGTGGGCAATCAGATAATTCAGTGGGAAATACCTGATGGTTACTACAACTTTTGTTCTTTAAAAGAAGTACTTAGCAATTTTGGCATATTGTTAAAACTTAATGAGGCAAACCTCAGAATTACTATAAATTTCCCACTAGAAGAAAGAAGAGAGTACACTTTTCCTAAAGGTCTAGCTAAAATCTTAGGCTTTCACAGCAGTGACAGAGCTTATAGATTTAGCACAAGAGAAGATGTTTATCAATTTGAAGGTAATAAACCTTCTGATTATTCTCGTAAATCCAATGTTGTATGTCCATTTACAACAGTTAAGAACAGATACTAATTTGTTTGATGGCCCATCCATCTACGGTTCTAAAGGTTTTGCCACTGACTAGGGTGGGTTTTGCGATTATCGATTAATCTCAGTTGGAAAAAACAGTGAATTTAAAGAATTAATTAATGGGCCTATAAATTCATTAGATGTCAAAATAACTAATCAAGATGGAAAGCAGGTTGTTTGTTCTGATTTTTTTGTGTTAGAAGTAGAAGAGCGTGCTGTAAATCATTAGATTTTTATGTTCCTGGAGAGAATGTAAATATTATGTTCATGATCACCAAATCTTATCTAGCACGTAAGCCCCCATTTAATGTACTGATTACGTCAATTTTTGGCGGTTTTGGCGAGTTAATTTTGTTTAGAAAACAGGTGTTAATTTTGGTCCAAAACTGATATGAGATGGACGTGATTCGTATGTGAAAAAGGGGGTTTTCGTGCAAAATAAGATGGGTGGTCTTGAACATAGATATTTACATTCTCTACTGTCTTTTGGATAGTCGCATGTGTCGTACCATCCATCAGCTCCTTTAGCTACTTCTGTTTCTAAATCCTTATAGAAGTCTTCTGTAGGAACGTCTAGAATGAAAGAGTCAGTGTCTGTGTAAAGGACTCGTGCTTCTGGGTACAGTGGTTTAAAGTAGTCGTACAGAGATTCTAACATTAATAACTTTGACAACTCTAATACGGTAAAGCTGATAAACACCGGCTTGTCCAACTTAACATCCTTTTTCTTCATCATAATGCCAACCAGGCTGTCGTTAAATCTTCTAAAGTCTTGATAGTTATGCTTAGAGGCAAACTTAATTGCTTGGTTTTCTTTTGTAACTAATTTCAATCTTTACGTTTGTGTGGATTTTCCATGGTTTTGCCAAAGCAGCTGTTGTTCATCAGTTTAAAGAAGTCTTTTTCTGAAGCATCAGTGGCTTGGGTTCTAAGATCAGTATTCTTCTTGATGTATGGTCTCATAAAGGGCTCTTGGTCACATATAATTATTCTGTGAACAGCTCTTAGTTTCAGTCCGTGTCTTAAGTAACACTGTAACAGTCTGTAATGACAAACATACTTAGTTTTGTGGCGAAGATTGGGAACAAGTTTAGGCGGTTCGATAGGACTCATCTTTAAGCTTTCTGCGGCTAGGGGGTAATCGTTGTGAAGATCGTGTAATTCTTTAGGATATTCTAAGTCTACTTCCAAGATTAGTCCTGCTGGATTATCAGGCGTAAGCTGTGACAACATACTTAACACTGTATTAACATCATGAGGCCCTTTTATCATTTTAAAGTTTCTCAGTGGAAGCGGCTGACTCATGGCCCATCCATACAGATTGTTGGCGTCTAAGTACATTAATATAGTTTTGAAGGTTTAGTTGGGTCATAATCATCTAATACTTGTTGTTGGCTTTGCAGTAAGGATGTGAGGCCATGCTAATACCACCCCTTAAACCACCTTCAATCATCTGAAGTGTGGGTAGATCCGAAAAATTAAGTCAATCTGAATGTTTGTAGACTTTAAGAAAGCATCCCAAGAAAGGCCAGGTGCAGAGATGTAATGTGATGAGTCTAGACAGTAATGTTTCATGCATGTAGTTCTGTAATTCTGAAAGACGTCTGCCAATAAACACCGTCAGCAATAAATATTGATCATGATAATCGCCCATTGTTTCACAGTGTAATTCTGTGCAGGCTTTCTGAGCGTATTCATATTCAGCATCAGTTATGTCTTTACCCTAAGACTAGAAAAGAAAGCGCCTTTAGGAGGAAGTGAGTCTTCATCAAACCTATCCCACGATTCATGTATTCATAGGGGTTAAACTCCTTTACGTACTAAAGATGGATCAAAGTATTGTTTAGTGATTGGAAAGTCTTGTAGAGATCCTGCTAACTTGTCCAAACTCCCCATCAAATGTTGGGGCTGAGTCATAAAAGGATAAACAGTCGAGAGTAAAAGTCATGTACTTTTCTGAAGATTGTGCAATGCAGGTAACCTCTTATATTCAGAAGTCACTGCTTGCATTGATAAAATGAGAATCGTAGCCTCGTAGGTTATGAAAAGAAGATAGGCAGTTTCCATTTTTTGGGGTCCCAAACCTTAAGTTGAAGATTACAATTGTTGTGCGCGGCCCCCCTGAACTTTCCAGTAATGTGATCGTGGTCTCTTACTGTCGCGTCTTTACTGTTAGGTGTTAGCTCTAAGCCGCATATCCAACAGTGTGTAGATGAGTCATAACGTTCTTGGTCTTCAGGAGTCGTAACAATGTCTGAAAGTTAGTTGGTTGGATAACTGATTGCGAAGTTGTTTCATCTGCTCTAAAAATCTACTGGCTGCATTGGGACCTCTGTAAATCTCTGGTGTCGTGTGTTGACCGTTGACCTAACAACAATAAATGCATAATAACAGATCTGATGGGGGGTTAATAAGGTTGTTTTTTGTTCTTGCTGTTGTGGGGCCATAGTACTGCGGGTAAGATGCGATTCAAAGTCAGCATAAACCACGTACGGTCTCATCTGCATTTTGTGTACATTCTTAAAACTAACTTTAGACCCCGGTTTAGGTGTAAGGAGTTTGGTTTCACAGTCTCCAAAACTTTTACAATAAGTCTATGAGTGGCAGCTTTTTTATAGTAGGATTCTCAAACCCTTTTACAAAGTCTTGTTTAAAATTGTCTTTTTTATAGTAGAGTTCAT
>CM031598.1:7891702-7899202 GCA_018398815.1 Conus ventricosus
TACGTAAACCCCGTTCTTCTTCTTTGTAGATCCGTATTCTTGTCTTTGCTTTCTACTTTTTTTTTAATCTACGAAGTTCGTTTTCTTCTGGAAAGGCGGACTTTTAACGCACTTGTTGAAATACTCGAATCTGCTGCAACGCTTTCTAAAAAACGAAACACACGAGTCCCACTTGTTGAGGGCTGGCGTGTTGAGGGCTGGCTTGTTGAGGGCTGGCTTGTTGAGGGCTGGCTTGTTGGAGCTGGCTTTGAGGAGGAGGAGGTTCATCCATGTCTAGAAAACTCGATTTCATCATCCTAATTTATATTACACATGTGCACTCACAAATGTTGTTTCGATTTCATCATGTTATTGTATTCACTAAGGTTAGCACATGCGTACTCACAAATGTTGTTTCGATTTTATCATGTTAATGAGGCTAGACATGCGCAGTGAAAAAATTTGTCACGCCTTTTCCGGTTAAAAGCATTTTATAAACGGTTCGACTTCCGGCTAATTCACTCGCGAAAATTTTGCTAACCGGAAAAGGCGTGACAAATTTTTTAAGTGCGCATGATCGAAGAGCAGACGACAGCTCTGGACCTACGATCAATACTGGCTCGGCTACCTGTCGCTGATTTACTTGCCGGCGGTGGTGGGGGTTGTAATCAATATTATTAGCTGAGTTGTTAGAGAAGTGTAGGCACTCCGCGTTAATTTTGTTAGGGTGACTAGTCTGTAAACCATTTTGTTAATCTTTTTGTCTATTTTGGGTTTAACCGATCGTGTGTTTGTTTTTCAATGTTCTGTTTAATCGCATCAGCGTCTACCTGTCGTGAAGTATAGGTCTTTCTCCACTCCTTTTGAAGTTCAATTTTTTGCCGTCTGTAATCCTCACCGTCAGCCATAAGCTTCTGAAATTCTTCATCCGTAATGTTTTCATCCTGTAATGATTTGCTTATTCTTAATCTTAATGAACAAAGTTTTGCTGATGCTAGGGCAACAATGGCAGTGTGCTTTTGTAATTTAGGAGTTAATTTTTTTAAAACAGCACTTACAATCATAGACACAGCGCCTAAACCTAAACCAAGGCCCCCTAATGCTAAAGAGGCTGGCGCCCTAGCCCCAGTGGTTAAAAGAGCAACACTAGACCAGCACTTACGCTAGCTACAGCTGTGGAGCCAGTAATTACATAAGAAAGAGTACTTAAAGCTTTAGCATATTTCTTTCTAGTAACTCTATACTTATCCAAGTCGCTTTCTATTTCCTTTTGAAGTTCAGTTATTTGCTCTAACCTAAACTGTTGAACCTCCATTTTTAAATAAGATTATTTTTTAAATTAATCTTATACATATCTTCTTATTAATCCTTCTGGCAGCACTTCATTAACAGAGTAAAACGCAATAAAATCAACATACTTAATGAAAATAAAGTCGAGTACTGTTAGTTTGTCTTTGTCAACAATCACAGTAACCTTGTCAGACGATGCAAGGGTGTTTATTTCATCTCCGTTTTTAGTAATTGCAATACCGAGCTTAAGAGGGGCATCCAAGTTTTCAGCCTTTATTTGTATACCTCTAATTAACGTATGTCTGGTAAACTAGTATCACCCTCCCTCGGAGTAATAAATAAGCGAAAAATAATCGTCATTTGCCTAGGTAGTGACTGTAGCGTTGGGGTAAATTCTAAGCCAACGGTGTCGCCCCCCACTTCAGCTAAGGACTTCTTTCTCTGTAGCATATATTCAGAACCCTGCCTAGTTATTTCAATATGTTTTTTTCTGTTGCGTTCCTGGAACTAGGCTAACAAGATAGGGACCTGCATTCAAAGCCTTTCTAAAATTGTTGTTCTTATCATAGTATACATTAGGGCTTCGTAGTTCAAACTTTAAATTCCAAGCAATTTCAGGAAGCAACGCCCAAGCATTCTCTCTTTATGAAGTTTGTATTCATGTTTGCCAAAATCGTTTGCCCTTAAATTTCTTATCTCTTCTAGGGTAGGATATTGCTGTCGTTTTTTGTCTTCAATTTCTGTTCGTTTGTAAACCCCATCATCTGTGTACTCAAATCCATAAACATTTCCTGGCACTCCTATTAGATCAAACTCAGTTGTGTCTGCTAGGTCTTTTAGCTCTACTGCAGTGCATTTAGGAGCTAGCTCTGCGTTTGGTTCTGCCGGCCCCCGAGACATTCTTTTTAATATTAAAATTAAAATAAACAAATTGTTAAAACAAATTATAATAAACAATCTACAATAAACAAACGTATCGAACTGGAGGGTCAGTCCGCAAGCATAGCTTAACGTGTTTAGATTTTTCTAACTGCTCTTTTATTTTTTTTTAGCTCATCTTTGTCCCTTATTATATAATTTTCACTTAAACATTCTTCAAAACTATCTTTGTCCTTAGTGTAAAATAATACAACCGATTTTAACTGCGATCTAAAGTCTTTTAAGACAGCATTGTATTTTGAGTTAAGAGCCACACAGAAACTAAGGCGTGGCGACCACTAAAGGCTAGCTTTGACAGAGCTTTTCTTTTTTTAACAATGTCTCGTTCGGCTGAACAGTCATCAATAATAAACAGTGTTTCAGTTCCCCTCAAGTAGTCTATAGTAATGTTCTAAACAGTCGCTTAGCTTGTCGCTAGGATCAACTAAAAATATATTATCGTCTGTCCAAATAAACTTCCTTTCTTTGTAAGACTTGTTGTGCTTAATGGTTGTGCAGAATATAACAATGTGTTCGTAATGAAACCTGTATATTGTTTGTAACAAATCAAGTACGAAGACAGTTTTCCCACACCCTGTAATCCCGCAGATAAGAGAACAGTGCAGATCGTTTGGCAGAAACTTCAAACTATCCATCTGTTTTTTATTAGAATATTTCTTCTACATTTTAATAAGCCACATCTTTTAGCCTGTTTTCTTCAATGTTTAACTGAGCATCACAAACCATAAAAACATGCATTTTTTATTGGGGCGTTTCCGTCTGCTTTCTTTCGAATATTTATTTTTATACCATCTTGCCCAATCCTTTCTCCACTTCCAAACTATCTGTTGTCAAATGTGGATCTAAAGTCCAACCACAGCCCCTATTTAGTTATTAAGTTGTC
Organism: Conus ventricosus; assembly: GCA_018398815.1. Classification (NCBI taxonomy): domain Eukaryota; kingdom Metazoa; phylum Mollusca; class Gastropoda; order Neogastropoda; family Conidae; genus Conus; species Conus ventricosus. The sequence continues at coordinate 7,894,794 of CM031598.1, forward strand.
TTCGAGTCTTACATCATAAAGGCGAAGTTTTTTACATACACGATCAACTGTAGGATCTCTTTGCCTACCTCCAGCGAATAACTTTCTTATTTCATCGAAGTGTTGGTGAGGTAAAATTCCGCGACCCGAATACAACTGATCAGACTTGCCATTTATTGCACAGTCAACCTTCTCAATTTTTGGATTATAAAACGCTTCTGATTCTCTCTGAAAAGGAGTTGTTTCTTCAGTAAATAAGAATAAAATTCCTTTTAAAGACTTCAGAGACTGATTTAGATGTATGTTCCAGAGAGTGTCTCGCTTGTTTCTATTTTCTGTAATGGCGTGCATAACGTTTTCATAATAAATAACCGTTTTACTTTTATACTGGGTTAAGATTGTTCTAGCCAGTCCAGGGTTAGTAACAACATCAATCTCAAGAGAGATGTCGCTAACTGTGTATTTAGCTTCAGGATCTTCAGACAGAACGACAGAACCCCTAGGATTAAATGTTAGATCATAAGTAAGTTTTTCTTTTAGTGCGCCTTGGTAATATGGCATATGCGTCTTTAACAACTCAAAATCTAGAGGGATGCAGAATCTGTTGCCAAATGCTTCTGCTACTGCCTCATCTTAACATCATTCTTTGCATCCTCCGCTTTAAGCCTGTGCTTAAGCCCGTTTGGGCTTTGTATTCCCTGATAAACTTTCTCTTTTCTTTCTTTTTTAGGTAGCCATAGATCAGAATAGAGGGCAAAAATGTCTGCCTCACCTAGTAAAAAGACCCTTTTTCCCTCCAGTTTGATTACTATATGATTAACGATAGCCCTACCTAAATTAGCAACAACAGTAGCATTAGGATCTGTCTATGTAATATCTATTTTAAATGATAGTTTAGCAGTGCCTGGCATTATAACATCGTCAGCGCCAAGATCAGGGAACATAACTGTTAAAGCTTGTCCAGGCTGAACTGTTGGTGGAGTATTTACACTAATTACAGTCTGCCTTATACCTTTTACGCCGTGGGGTTCCTTCTCTTTTCTGTATGGATCGAGGTCACAACCGTATGAGTTCATTTTTTATAAACAAAAAGAATATAAATAAAAAATATGGATGAAGATTATGACGCGCCTGATCCTTCTGAAGAAGAAAGAGATCTGCGAGGCCCTTCATTTGAAGAAGATGAAACAGAATTAGGTCCTTTATTGCGCGAAGAACTTGAAAGAGCAGCAGAAGGTTCTTCAAACCCTTCATTAGAAGAAGCAGAAACACCCCCTTCAGTTAGCGCATCTTGTGCAGAACTATTAACAAATAGAATTAACTCATTCTACATAAGCTTAGGACTAGAGCCGCCAGAAAGGCCATAGTCCTTTGGATTTTAAGATAGATAAAATCAACCATCTGTATATAAGAACTGGCGGAGGAAATTTTGTAAGAGTTACTACAAAGCCAGACCCAACTAAGTTTTTTAAAACTAAACACAATTAGACAGAGGATTCCTGTCGCTGACCAAAGGCGATTAAACATTTTAAATTTAAGGCCTGAGGCCGTTAGTCTTTTACAGAACTTGGGGCGGAGGTTGCCAACACGATCTGAAATAGAAATGACCTCTTTTCGAGAGTTAGGTCCAAGAACAAATGAAATAATGGGAGAAATTGAAACGAGTTTACATGAGGAGACAGTCAGAAAAACATTAGAAACAATTGATGATTCTCCATTACCTATGCGCGACATTCGGGGCCTTACAGCTGCTTTTCCGACAATAAGAGAAGAACTAATGCGCAACACAGCAGAACTTAGTAAGTTAGAGAGAAAGATAGAAGAAGAAAAAAATAAGCTAGCTGATAACAATTTAGGGCAAGAAGAAAATTCTAGAATACAGCAGAAAATACAAGAGTTAATGGCAAAAGGGAAGGGTATTTAAACGCGATTTCTATTCTCAGAGGAAATCTAGAATCACAAACAACCAGATTCAAAGAAACTGTAAAGAGAATACTTCATGAAAACACTACATTAGCAGAAAGAATAAGGATTCTGTTCAGAGAAGAGGGGATTACAGTAGTTAGCATATTAACAGCTGTTGGGTTTGCTATCTCTATACTCGTTTATGCTTTAACTGGCAGTGCACCAACAGGGCCAGTAGCGCCCCAACGCCTCAGCCTGGTAAAAGTTGGATTAGAAAACAATTGCATCATTCTAGCAAACTTAATTAAAGAAGTTAGGCGCCAAGGCGCTTGTCGCTCTGCTGGCATAATAGGCAGTGTTGTTATTGGTTTTTCTACTATAGGTAGGTACCTGGTTAAATGGCCGACCATCGCGGTAGGATGGCTACTGCTGTATTAATTTTAGTGAAATAAAGTATGGCTAATCCAGTAAAAAGTTAGAAACACAACGAGGGCTGTCCTTTTCACATGGCATGTCAGTGTGAGGTAGCATTCACAGGTGGCGGTGCTATTCTGGACTGCATCTGTTGTGGGGGCGCTTATAACTGGATCGCTTTCCTTCGGTAGGTACTATTTTTTAAAATGAGATTGTGCGGCCTGAGTTAAACCTTGATTGTGTCCTAAGTTTTGTCGTCTCCAGCTATGAGAGATTTCATTGTTTATAATTCTGTATCATGCCAATCTGTAGTCTAAGGTTCAGAGTGAGCAAGTATAATCCATGGCCTGCAAAACAAATCAACTTTGACCTAGCATGTGCAGAACGTTTGATACCATTTGTATGCTGGCAGGCAAATCAATACAGGCAGAGTTAATAGTCATCTTCTAAAATTAGCTATAAATTGTTTGCTGCAGCAAAGCCTGTAGATTGATCCACAATGCTAGACTTAGTCAGTGCTTGTGGCTCCTAATAGACAACCAAACGTATGTCCTATAGAGTCATTAAGCCTTTGCACTCCTCATTGTTAGCCGCATCAACTTTCATTAAGATAAGTTGCCACAATCATTAGGATGTTTTTGTTCAATTGATCCTAATCGAACTTGTTTTTGGTTGAAAAGAGGTGTGGCCAGGCCGAGTAGCTCATAAGTATATTCTCTTTATTGTACCCCACAAATACAATGTGCCTACCGCATGATGCGGTCTAGACTTAGTCTAAAAACAGTTGAAGGATTAATGTAAATCGTTTGCAGATTCTTTCATATGCATTATTGTCCATGGGCAATTAATGATTAAAAACGTTGCCGTGGCACATGTAGTTCAGTAGTATTCGTCTGTACTGGTAATAAACATGAAAGTTATATACTGACCTTACTAAGAGATTGGGGTGGTTATATGGTTTGCTATGAAACCCCACAGGCCAGTATTGTGCAGTAAATATCAAAATTTAACTGATTCTGAAAAAAAGCCATAGGTCGGACGCCCAAGCTGATGGCAACTCTGGACATTATTTATTAGCGGATTAAATATCTAGTTAGCGGTTTACAAGCCTACTTGGAAGCCGTATGATTCACCCACTGCAATGGTTAGTAAATGAAGTCCAAAGACTTGTTGGGTATAAAACGCTCCTACATTGTAGGGGCACTTTCGTTATATTTAAAAGGTTCCATTTTTTTATAAATTATTTTTTAAATAGTTATAAAAAGGAGTCATCTATATAACCAAGCAAAACGAGCGAGTTTCTTAACGCACCCCATTGAAAAATAGACGCGGAGATTGTAGGTCTCCCATAAAGAAATTGGTTTAAAGTAAAATGGATAAACATATCATGAAAAAAGCCATAATAACTGGTAGATATTAAGGATGCTCAAGAGCGATAAACATTTAAAAATACCCGATGCTACTACAACTTTTGTTCTTTAAGAGAATATTTACAATTTTAACATTGAGTTAAAAATTAATGAAGCAAATCTTATAATTACTATAAATTTTCCAAACTTAAAGAAAGGGAGTACGTTATCCCTAGAAGCCTTGCTCGAAATATTGGGCTTTTATGATAGAGGCAAACGAATCATATTAAAACACATATGTACTTAGAAAGCGGACTTTATGAGTATGTAGCAAGTAGACCATCCATTTTCTCGTAAACTCAGTTTTGTACTGTCCATTTACAAACAGTTAAAAACTGATACTAATTTGCTCATGGTTTATCCATCTAAAGCTTCTGAAGCGCTGCATCCCGTTAAGGCGGGGTTTTGCGATTATCACTATACAGGATGTGGTTGAGCCGTGAGTTTAAAGACTTAAATTGAGGGATCTTTAAATTCATTAGATGTAAAAATAGCTAACCAAAATGAGAGCCAGTTTGTTTGTTCTAATTTTTAATGGTGCTTGAGACAGAGGAGCATATTGGAAGAGTAAGAAGGCCTCATTCTCATTACCCGCGGCGTTAATAGCGCTGTAAACCCTTACTTTAATATGCCCCAAAGAGAATTAAATATGTTCGTTCACGATCACCCATATTATTCTGCACGGAAACCCCCGTTTCAATG
>CM031598.1:7901702-7910399 GCA_018398815.1 Conus ventricosus
GCCTGTGCTAGGTTAAGAACTGCTACCCTTATTTATAAATACTGGTGATTGTTTGAATGATTTATAGTGTATGACTTTAAGTCTACACCACATGTGTACTTGGACTCAAGAGTAGCCCAAGTCAGTATGATTTAATTCATAAGAAACATGGAAGAGTTGTTTGACTGAAACTATGTAACCTAGTATTACTGTCTCCTACCCTTTTGTAAGCTTAACTTAGCCTTTAAACAAAAGTGGAGATTAATAGTTATAGCAGACACACTACCATAGAGAATACTTTGCTGGCTGAGTCTCACACCTGTGCTGAAAGTGCACCAGGGCAAATGTGAGCTCTCGACAAACCAGCCATCAGATTCTCACCTACAGACCACGTTCTCTTTATCGCAGAACTGGGATCCTAGCCAGGCTAACCTGGTTACCTTATCCTGGGCACGCTACACATTGCAGCTGTACCAGAAGCTGGGACTTCGCCCAACACCAGGGCGACACCAGACAACCAGCAGGAGCTACACCAGTGGGGCAGTCACCAACCACAGGAGAGATCAACTACCTCTCTCCGAAACAAAGCTAAGTTAGCTTACCACCTGGACTCAAAATGATCAGACCCTTGCCCTCACTTTATGATGAGACAGGGGAGACTCTGTCTATGAGTATCTCTTTGGTTACATTCATGTAACTTAGACAGCCCCCTTATGCCAACTTAAAACTTGCTGTGCACTGAGTGTAAGCGAGTAAAGTAGGAGTGAGGGAGGGCCCCTCATTGTGGTAGTCCCATGAAAGTTAAACCCTAGCCTATTCAGAGTTGACATGCCAATACTTACCAATGTGTAAGTAATAAAAGTTGATGTGTGAAAGTGCACTTTACTTGTGTCAGTTCTCTGTTGTTCAATCAAATGTTGAATGTTTGAACTTCTCTCTTTCAATTCTGTCTCTCGGAGCTACAAGTACTTTTTATGAGTACAAGCCTAAGGAAAACTATCTCTGAGCCACTGTCCTGTATTTTACCCAGTCCCGGAATTAAATAAAAATTTCTTCGATGACTAGTACCGGAAAGTTGCTCCTTCCACCACTAGTAAGAGAGAGGGTGTAGGTGAAGTGTTAAGATAATTCCCATTGAGAAATTATCCCCAGTCCTTCCCCTAGAGGACCCACCTACACACATTCCTCGCACATCTCGTCACACTTATTAAAGTTATGAGAGTTTGCTAAATATGGTTCCATTCTGTAATCTGTAGTAATATTGTCATAAAATTTTAGTTTTGATTCTGTTTCTGATTTTTTTCTTTTCCAAAATAATAACATATTCATCTTTAGTTTATTCTTGACCACATAACACAACTTGTTAATATTAAAGGTATGCTGGTTATTCCAAACATGCTTCAATCCCATTAGGCTGAGAATTTGTTTGACAAATCTAATGTGTGTGTGTGTGTGTGTGTGTGTGTGTGTGTGTGTGTGTGTGTTGTGTGTGTCTGTGTGTGTGTGGGAGAGAGAGAAGAGAGAGAGAGAGTATGTATAAGCACGCACGTGCATGTTGTTGTGTGTGTATGTGGTGTGTGTGTTGTTGTGTGTGTGTGTGTGTGTGGTGTGATCTCGCGTACATGCAGCTATCTTATCTTCTGAGCTCGCTAACTGGCATTGAAATAATGCTTATCTTAGTTCTCCCCATCCCAGTCATCTTCCCCACTCAACACACACGCACACAACGCACACACACATTTCATCTCACTCAAAAGATGGTGTGATATATAAATAATATGATCAGAAGTAGATTGTCCACACCTACCTCGAATCATGCCTACACATGAACAGAATAAAGATATAATTACCCCTAAGCGAATGAAGAAACACATAAATAAACAGATCTGTGAAAATAACCAGCCGCGAGATATAAAGATACTGCAATAAATGAATTGACCCTAATTAAAAAAAGTTGCATGCACTATGAAGAAAATGATAAATGAAATACATCTTTAAAAACAATAGTTCGCAGGACAATGTACCTAGCTGATGAACATATCTTTTGGAAGAAACGTAAGTATATGTTTGACTCCTGCATTTCGAAGAGTCTTTGAACGCATTCATCCACAAATTATTACAAAGAAACTTTGCAAATTTTACAAATATATCTTAAAAAAAACTTGACAAAGTACATGAAGATAAATCACTTGAACAATCTGCAAAGAACAAAAATGGACCATTTGCTTCAAATGCTATGAACGTAAACGAATTGATTAACGGTGACTCAGGGTTATGACAGGTGGTCCATTTGTTTCAAAGGTCATGGGGTGTAAACGGAATAATTCACTGATGATTCTGTGTTACGTCAGGGTGTGGAGAGGCTCGGACAGTCAGAAAGTTTACAGCTCCAAGCACTAATGAGTATAAGAGACAGAACCAGTATGGCCTCAAAGCTATCTTCTCAGACGGCTGGCTTACCCCTTGTGCACGTGAACTCCATCGCCTTTTAGTTCTGTCTTCAGTGGAGCACTTTTTTTCGTCCTTTTTGTGATGAATGGTTTCATATTCTTATACCTTTGAGACACAGCCTCCGCTGACTACAAAGGAGAAAATTCTGAGATAAGTCTGTCCATTGAGACCATACATGTCCATCGGTGTATATTGAACAAAAGTCAGCAAAACTAGAGTTTTTGACAAAGACAACAGAGGACTTCACATGGATCTTTCCTACCAATCACAAAGTAGCTGACAGCATTTGGCGAGTGATATAGTCAAAAACGTATACAATAATCATATTCTTAAAAAAATAAGATAGCGAGAATAAATAAACAGAAATGACAGTTTCAACGTCAGGTTACTGCTTGCAAAAATTCAAACAAACTGAACAGAAAAATGACAATGCCACCAAGCGAAAGAAACGAATTACAAGACAAAAAACATTTCGCCATTTTGCGCCCAATTGAGGAGGTAAGTGATTGTTCGTTCTTCATTTTCACTGTCTTGAATGTTGTTAGACTTGCCTGAAGTAGACCAAAAGTGGTCAAAACGCATCATGCTTTTCTAGTAAATTTGTGTGTTTTGTTGGCAGATAGTAGCTTTTCTTTAAAAGAGAGATGACGTTTAAAAAAATCTGCTGTCTACATCAGCTTCTTTTCATTTAACATTCACGTCATATTATCTTTGAGGACTAAAGGTTAACAAGAAGATAAAACAAAAACGGAAATCGGGCTCAGCCATAATTATTTCCCCTTCTACCCCAAGCAGCAATCATCTCTAAAAGATCGGAAGAGCAGTCGGAATGTATACTCTCCCTAACCAGACGAAGAAACACCAGACAGGTGATAACTGTTACGCCAACTCAACAGGTCTGACAACTCCCAAACGATTTCCATTCCGTGGATACGGTCATAAAATGGGGTTTTTCAAAAGTACAGTGACCCGTAGGAAAAGAGGAGTTACAGACCTTAACATCTCTGGAGTCCAGCCTGATGACAGCGCTGCCTACCTCCCTGCGTTGCATACCGTAGGTCTCATGAAGGGACAGTGACCCTTTGACACGGGGGATTGAGACTTAAATCAAGAGAGGGCACAACCGCCATCATACGCCCCACCTGCTTAACGCTTTTAATCTGGAACGACCAAAGGCGATTAAACATTTTAAATTTAAGGCCTGAGGCCGTTAGTCTTTTACAGAACTTGGGCGGAGGTTGCCAACACGATCTGAAATAGAAATGACCTCTTTTCGAGAGTTAGGTCCAAGAACAAATGAAATAATGGGAGAAATTGAAACGAGTTTACATGAGGAGACAGTCAGAAAAACATTAGAAACAATTGATGATTCTCCATTACCTATGCGCGACATTCGGGGCCTTACAGCTGCTTTTCCGACAATAAGAGAAGAACTAATGCGCAACACAGCAGAACTTAGTAAGTTAGAGAGAAAGATAGAAGAAGAAAAAAATAAGCTAGCTGATAACAATTAGGGCAAGAAGAAAATTCTAGAATACAGCAGAAAATACAAGAGTTAATGGGCAAAAGGGAAGGTATTTAAAAACGCGATTTCTATTCTCAGAGGAAATCTAGAATCACAAACAACCAGATTCAAAGAAACTGTAAAGAGAATACTTCATGAAAACACTACATAGCAGAAAGAATAAGGAATTCTGTTCAGAGAAGAGGGATTACAGTAGTTAGCATATTAACAGCTGTTGGGTTTGCTATCTCTATACTCGTTTATGCTTAAACTGGCAGTGCACCAACAGGGCCAGTAGCGCCTCCAACGCCTCAGCCTGGTAAAAGTTGGATTAGAAAACAATTGCATCATCTAGCAAACTTATTAAAGAAGTTAGCAGCCAAAGCGCTTGATGCTCTGCCTGGCATAATTGGCAGTGTTGTTAGTTGGGTTTTGTCTACTTATAAGCAAAGTTGCTGGTTATATGGCTGATCATCTGTGGACGTTAGGAGTGCTAGCTGCTGGATTAATTTTTAGTGAAATAAAGTATAGCAATCCAGTAAAAGTTAAAAATACAACAAGGGCTGTCTTTTCGCTGGTGTGACTGTCAGTGTGAGGTACATTAACAGGTGGAGTGCTTCATGGCTGCTTTCTGGCTGTGGGGCGCTTATAACTGGATTACTTTCTTCAGGGCTAGGTACTTTTTTTAAAATAGTTGGGGCGGGTCTTGTGTTTAAGCCTTGATTGTGCCCTAAGTTTTGGCCGTCTCCAGCTATGAGGATTTCATTGTTATAATTCTGTATCATGCCAATCTGAGTCTAAGGTCAGAGGGTAGCATGTATAATCCATGGCCTACAACAAAGTCAACCTTTGACCTAGCATGTCCAAGAACGTCTTGATACCTTTGTATGCTGGCAGGCAAATCAACAGCCGAGTTAATAGCATCTTCTAAATTGGCTAGAAATTGTTTTCTAGCATCAAAGCCTGTAGATTGATCTACTATGCTAGACTTAGTCTGTGCTTGTGCTCCTAATAAACACCAAACGTACGTTCGTATGGAGTCATTGAGTCTTTGCACTCCTGGCATTGTTAGGCCTTCACTTTCATCTAAGATAAATGTGCCCAAGCATTAGATGTTTTTGTTCTATGGATCCCAATCGAACGTGTTGTCTGGTTGAAAAGGGTGTGGCCAGGCCAGTAGTCATAATTATATTCTCTTTTTTGCACCCCACAAATACAATGTGCCTAACCATGATTGCGGTCTAACTTTTGTCAAAAATCAGTTGAAGGATCAATGTTAAATTCGTTGCAGATTCTTTCATATGCATTATTGTCCATTGGGCTTTTAAATGGATTAAACGCGTTGTCGCTTGGAAGGGGCACTTGTAGTTCAGTTAGTATTCGTCTGTACTGGTAATAAACATGAAAGTTATATACTGCTCTTACTAAAAGATTAGGATGGTTAAATGGTTTGCATATGAAACACCGCAGCCTGTAGTTGAGCATAAATCGCAAAATTAACTGATTCTGGTAAAACATCATAGCGCGCGATGACCGTGCTGATGGCACTCTATCATTATTTATTGGCGGATTTAAATATCTAGTTAGCGGGTTTACAAGTCTAACTTGGAAGCCATATGATTCGTCTACTGCAATGGTTAAATTGCTGAAGTCCAAAGATTTGGGGTTATAAAACGCTCCTACATTGTAAGTAGCACTTTCGTTATATTTAAAAGGTTCCATTTTATTAATTAATTTTTTAAATAGTTATAAAAAAGATGCACATCTATATAACCAAACAAAACGAGCGTGTGTTCTTAACGTACCGAATTGACAATAGCCGGGGTCGTAGGATTGCCCTTAAAGAAATTGCTTTAAAGTTAATTGTTTAACATATCTGAAGAAGCTCAAAATAACTGGATCAATATTAGTAGCGAGGTGGCAATCAGATAATTCATGTGCAAATACCTGATGGTTACTACAACTTTTGTTCTTTAAAAGAAGTACTTAGCAATTTGGCATATTGTTAAAACTTAATGAGGCAAACCTCAGAATTACTATAAATTTCCCACTAGAAGAAAGAAGAGAGTACACTTTTCCTAAAGGTCTAGCTAAAATCTTAGGCTTTCACAGCAGTGACAGAGCTTATAGATTTAGCACAAGAGAAGATGTTTATCAATTTGAAGTAATAAACCTTCTGATTTTCTCGTAAATCCAATGTTGTATGTCCATTTACAACAGTTAAGAACAGATACTAATTTGTTTGATGGCTATCCATCTACGGTTCTAAAGGTTTTGCCACTGACTAGGTGGGGTTTTGCGATATCGATTAATCTCAGTTGGAAAAAACAGTGAATTTAAAGAATTAATTAATGGGCCTATAAATTCATTAGATGTCAAAATAACTAATCAAGATGGAAAGCAGTTGTTTGTTCTGATTTTTGTGTTAGAAGTAGAAGAGCGTGCTGTAAATCATTAGATTTTTATGTCCTGGAGAGAATGTAAATATCTATGTTCATGATCACCAAATCTTATCTAGCACGTAAGCCCCCATTTTAATGTACGATTACGTCAATTTTGGCGGTTTTGGCGAGTTAAATTTTGTTTAGAAAACAGGTGTTAATTTTGGTCAAAACTGATATGAGATGGACGTGATTCGTATGTGAAAAAGGGGGTTTTCGTGCAAAATAAGATGGTGGTCCTTGAACATAGATATTTACATTCTCTACTGTCTTTTGGATAGTCGCATGTGTCGTACCATCCATCAGCTCCTTTAGCTACTTCTGTTTCTAATCCTTATAGAAGTCTCTGTAGAACGTCTAGAATGAAGAGTCAGTGTCTGTGTAAAGGACTCGTGCTTCTGGGTACAGTGGTTTAAAGTAGTCGTACAGAGATTCTAACATTAATAACTTTGACAACTCTAATACGGTAAAGCTGATAAACACCGGCTTGTCCAACTTAACATCCTTTTTCTTCATCATAATGCCAACCAGGCTGTCGTTAAATCTTCTAAAGTCTTGATAGTTATGCTTAGAGGCAAACTTAATTGCTTGGTTTTCTTTTGTAACTAATTTCACATCTTTACGTTTGTGTGGATTTTCCATGTTTTGCCAAAGCAGCTGTTGTTCATCAGTTTAAAGAAGTCTTTTTCTGAAGCATCAGTGGCTTGGGTTCTAAGATCAGTATTCTTCTTGATGTATGGTCTCATAAAGGGCTCTTGGTCACATATAATTATTCTGTGAACAGCTCTTAGTTCAGTCCGTGTCTTAAGTAACACTGTAACAGTCTGTAATGACAAACATACTTAGTTTTGTGGCGAAGATTGGAACAAGTTTAGGCGGTTCGATAGGACTCATCTTTAAGCTTTCTGCGGCTAGGGGGTAATCGTTGTGAAGATCGTGTAATTCTTTAGGATATTCTAAGTCTACTTCCAAGATTAGTCCTGCTGATTATCAGGCGTAAGCTGTGACAACATACTTAACACTGTATAACATCATGAGGCCCTTTTATCATTTTAAAGTTTCTCAGTGGAAGCGGCTGACTCATGGCCCATCCATACAGATTGTTGGCGTCTAAGTACATTATATAGTTAGAAGGTTTAGTTGGTCATAATCATCTAAATACTTGTTGTTGGCTTGCAGTAAGGATGGAGGCCATGCTAATACCACCCCTTAAACCACCTTCAATCATCTGAAGTGTGGGTAGATCCGAAATTAAGTCAATCTGAATGTTTGTAGACTTTAAGAAAGCATCCCAAGAAAGGCCAGGTGCAGAGATGTAATGTGATGAGTCTAGACAGTAATGTTTCATGCATGTAGTTCTGTAATTCTGAAAGACGTCTGCCAATAAACACACGTCCAGCCAATAAATATTGATCATGATAATCGCCCATTGTTTCACATGTAATTCTGTGCAGGCTTTCTGAGCGTATTCATATTCAGCATCAGTTATGTCTTTACCCCTAAGACTAGAAAAGAAAGCGCCTTAGGAGGAAGTGAGTCTTCATCAAACCTATCCCACGAGTTCATGTATTCATAGGGGTAAACTCCTTACGTACTAAAGATGGATCAAAGTATTGTTTAGTGATTGGAAAGTCTGTAGAGATCCTGCTAACTTGTCCAAACTCCCCATCAAATGTTGGGCTGAGTCATAAAAGGATAAACAGTCGAGAGTAAAAGTCATGTACTTTTCTGAAGATTGTGCAATGCAGGTAACCCTCTTATATTCAGAAGTCACTGCTTGCATGATAAAATGAGAATCGTAGCCTCGTAGGTTATGAAAGAAGATAGGCAGTTTCCATTTTTTGGGGTCAACCTTAAGTTGAAGATTACAATGTGTGTGCGCGGCCCCTCTGAACTTTCCAGTAATGTGATCGTGGTCTCTTACTGTCGCGTCATTACTGTTAGGTGTAGCTCTAAGCCGCATATCCAACAGTGTGTAGATGAGTCTAACGTTCTTGGTCTTCAGGAGTCGTAACAATGTCTGAAAGATTTAGTTGGTTGGATAACTGATTGCGAAGTTGTTTCATCTGCTCTAAAAATCTACTGGCTGCATTGGGACCTCTGTAAATCTCTGGTGTCGTGTGTTGACCGTCTGACCTAACAACAATAAATGCATAATAACAGATCTGATGGTGGGTTAATAAGGTTGTTTTTGTTCTTGCTGTTGTGGGCCATAGTACTGCGGTAAAGCGATTCAAAGTCAGCATAAACCCACGTACGGTCTCATCTGCATTTTTGTGTACATTCTTAAAACTAACTTTAGACCCCGTTTTAGTGTAAGGA